>PVIU01003643.1:0-59756 GCA_004026605.1 Ondatra zibethicus
ACACACACACACACACATACACCCTATGGTGGTGGTTTGGTTAAGAATGGGCCCCACAGGCTCATGCATTTGAATTCTTGGTCATCATTAAGAAAGGGCACTACTTGAAAGGTACAACCTTGTTGGAGGAGGTGTGGCCTTGTTGGAGGAGGTGTGGCCTTGTTGGAGGAAGTGTGTCCCTGGGGCTGAGCTTAGGGATTTCAAACTCAAGCCAATCCCAGCTTCCTGCTGCCTGTGGATCTGGATGTAGAACTCAGTTTCTTCTCCAGCACCACGTCTGCCTCATGCCACCATGCCATGATGACAATGGACTAAACCTCTAAAACTGCAAGCCAGCCCCAGTTAAATACTTCCCTTTAGAAAAGTCCCATGGCCATGGTGTCTGTGCAGCTAGAGACATCTGCACACTCTCTCACACACATAATGTAAACAAGTAAGTAGAGCTCGCTCTTGTCAGCCTGTTTCACAGAGGCAGTGATGTTGTGTAGCACTGGGGAACCGTGTATGCGGGTGAGTGATGCTCAGAAGCGACAGGGGCTTCGAAGTCTATTAGAAAGCAGCAGCCACATCTGTCAGTCAGCGGCAGGTGCTCTAATGGAAGGGTGTGCCACATGAGGCACCCAGGAAAACAACAGCTAACTGTGGTGTCAGGGTAAAGTTACCCCAGAAAGACAATAGCTAGAGTTCTGACCTCTTCCAACCACTGTCCACAGACTCAGTCCCCCTCACTCACGTGCTATGAAGTCATGACACCAGGGCCTTGAGCCAGTTAGCCACACTGTGTCTGCACTGGGGAAGCCAAGAGCAGAAGTAAAGCTGGGGTCAAACCTCAAGGCCACCTCCAGTGACCCACTGCTTCCTGCAAAGTCCTGTCACTTGAAAGTTCCGCCACAATGTCCCCAAAAGAGCGTCCCCTTCCCCCCAGCCTGCCGGGGACCTTCATCTGAAACCCAGCGGAACCTCTGCTTCTGTTCTCGCTCCCCTGGACTTGTAGTCCCAGGCCCATGGGCAGGGTGTGACTTGGGTTTCTCTCCGCAGTGCTCCCTCCCAGCTGGACTGGTTCTCTGGCTCCTTTCAGTCCCCCAGGGCTGCAGCCATCTCTGTGGTTCACAGGTTTCCAGAGTTCTGTTGGAACCTCCAGGCTTGTCAGCTCCCCATTGCCAGACAGGATGAAAACTCACAGGGTCTTTCAGGACCAACACTGGTAAATAGAGTGAAGGTTTTGAAAGTCCCTGAGCGTTATGTGGCTGAACTTTCCTGACTAAGGCAAGTGACTCCTCCTGTGTGCGCAGCATACTGGTGTAGCAGAGGACTAGTCTCCCATCATGTCTCCAGGACCGATGTCCTTTGTGGCGGCAGCGATATCTGTTGGAACTGGAGTTGGGTTATATTCTATAGACTCCGGAAACAGTGGGGTAAGAACGGACGGACCCACCTGGAAACCTCAGCCAGAGGGGCCAGGTAGGGCCTGGGGTGGGCAGACCCCATGGGCTGTACAAATATCCCTTCTAATGTAGTCTAGAGAATGAAAAGCCTAGAAATCTAGGCTCTGACGGTGTCAAGCTAGAGCTCGAAGGTCTGCATCATCGGGGTTTAATGTAACGTACCATGATACAGGAGTCCGCGAGTAATAAGAGCAAAGAAAAATGAGCAGCAGAGAAGAAACTGAGAGAGGAGACAGAGGTGGAAACTGAGAAGGACCATGTGATGAGCTTAAACTAGGCAGGAGTGGGTTAGGATGGGAAAGAGGAGGCGGGGCTAGTCTGGGTGGGGGTGAGGGAGTGGGTGAGCTGAGAGTGTGGGGTGAGGGAGTGGGTGAGCTGAGAGTGTGGGGGTGAGGGAGTGGGTGAGCTGAGAGTGTGGGGTGAGGGAGTGGGTGAGCTGAGAGTGTGGGGGTGAGGGAGTGGGTGAGCTGAGAGTGTGGGCTGAGGGAGTGGGTGAGCTGAGAGTGTGGGACAGTGGGGGTGAGGGAATTGGCTCCTCCCACAGAGCCCCAGCTGACCTCCTGATGTCTCCAACTCCCCATTCCCCCCAGCACCTGAACCAGATGGTGAAACTGGACCCTGAGCTCCTGTGCAAACCACCAGCCTGGTGGCTCTTTGTGAGGTCACATCTGTGCTAACCCAGCTCTGAAAAGCCCTTGTGATCTGAAGAGTCCACATTCCCACTCTGGTTGTGCTTTATTCTCCGGCACTGAATGTGACTGACTGCAGCTATTGACAATACCTACATCCTGGAGCCAACCCGGATGCCTACAACAGAGGAACAGACAAAAAAATGTGGGCTTTATGCACAATGGGCTTTCTCTCAGCCATAAGGGAAAACAATGCTCTGTCATCAGGAGGGAACGCATGCAGAGGGCATCATAGAAAGTGAATTATGCTACCCTGGAAAGATAAAGAGTCTGTCTCTCATCGTGGGACCTAGACTCACATGGACAATAAAATCATGTGTGGGACATGAAAGTGGAATAAGAGCCGCTAGGGCAATGAAGGCAGCTAATGAGTGAGAAAGAGGAGGGGTAACTGGGAATGTGCTCAACATGTGTGTGTGTGTGTGTGTGTGTGTGTGTGTGTGTGTGTGTGTTTGAAAATTCAAAATAATAATGCAATTCCTTGAAAAGTATTTTCCCACTTTTAAATGCCCACTGGCCTGCTTTTATTGCCATACTGGGCAGGCTCTCTTTCTCTCTTTTTCTTCTCTCCCTCTCTCTCCCTGTCTTGCCCCCCATCCATCCCCTCCCTTTATATCTCCCCTCTGTCTCAATCCTTTTCTCCCTCTCTCCCCCATCTTTTCTTGTTCCCAGGGCTCTAGTGAGCCTTGCCAACTCCTTTTGTTCCGGGTACCATTGGCCTCATCTGCCTTGCCAGCTCCCTCTCTCAGCGACTCGGTGTCCTTTCCAATTTAATCTGAAATTAGACTCCTTCTCCTTTGCTCCTCTACCTCCCGTGGCCTCTCTTGTCATCTATTATTTAACTCAACCACTCTATAATATATGCTCAAGAACCATTACTGAATATGGCTGATATGAGACACATCAGAACCCAAGTCAGCAAGTGGGCTCACCTTTCAACCCACTTCTCAGCTCGCTCCTGTCCTGGACCAAGGGCCCCAGAAAAGCCAGCTACAGGCACAGACCTGACCAACAAGCCTCCATGCACAGTTAATAACTTCTCAGGTTTGGCATAGTGAGAAATTTCCAGATAGCTTCTTACAGATTATCTTCTGGGCCATGGAAGGAAACCCCTTCTGAAGGAGGACATTTGAATGAAATTTGTATATCTTTATATAATTTGTATATGTTCATATATAAAATTAAAAATTTATATGTTTATATATAATGAATGGAAAGCAAGTGGGAAGATTGGTCCAGTGGTCTAGGTCCCGTTTGTCCGTTGGCCATCACTGGCTTACTCCTGGACCATGCCTAAGACCTTTAAGCCCTCCAAGCCTCAGTTTTCTTGTCTATAAACCCATAGAACCAGACCACAGCTCCTCAGCCTCCTCAGCTTGAAGATTCTAGACTTGTGGTTACCCAGCAGTTTGTCTGATTCCATGGCTACTGCTCCTCTGATGGTGAGTGCTCCTCTGATAGTGAATGCTTCTCTGATGGCGAGTGCTCCATGATGACAAGTATTCCTACGATGGTGAGTGTTCCTATGATGGTGAGAGCTCCTCTGATGGTGAATGCTCCTCTGATGATGAGTACTCCTCTGATGGCGAGTGCTCCTCTGATGGCAAGTACTCCCATGTTGGTGAGTGCTCCTATGGCTGCCATTCCACTCATACATAAGCAGTAAATGATTGTGAGGTACCCACTCTACTGGCAATCCTCATTAGAAGGGACTTTCAATTAACCTGGGAGCCCCTCACTTTAGATAAAGAATTCAGGGTTCTGAGAGGACAAGTAACTAACACAAAGTCACACTGTTTGGAAGAACAGGACGGTGCCACACTAGAATTCATAATTCCAGCCCCAAAATACCCTTTTCTTGTGTGATGCTTTTGGACATAGCTACACATATGTCCTCTCTCCTCCTGTGAAGAGGTGGATCTGTGTCCCCTGTTGTTCTGGATCCCTTCTGCCTGCAGAGCACTACGTAGGTTTATTACTTATTTGAAGGGAGACATTACACACACCATAGTGCGTGTGCAGAGATTAGAAGACGACTTGCGAGAGTCTGCTCTCTCCTTCCACCCTGTAGGTTCTGGGGACAGAACTCACGCTGTCAGGCTTGGCAGGATGTGTCTTTACCTCTAAGGTATCAACATGCTTAGAGGTAATTTTAGCTATTCGCTAAGGAGAGGGCTTAAATGAGCATGTGCCTTTGGCCTTGCTCTGAGAGCCCCAAGCCTCCATAGAGGAAGCCTGGAGCCACCCAAGCCCTCTGTGCTGGGGAGGCCAAATGTAGACACTTCTGCAGACTTTCCCAACAGAGACCAGCCAAGAACCAGCCCAGTCCACTGCCAGATTGCATCAGAAGTGAGTCAGTCCTCCACTGAGGCCAGGCCAGTAAAGCACTTGTCCCTGCACTGGACAGTGGGGCATCTATCTCTCCATCTTCCCTCCTAAACTGTGTTCTGTGAGGCCCCATTGTGTTCTGTGTATCTCTGTGGGCAAACGCCTCACACACGGTAGGCAGTACACAGAAAAGCAGCAGGTTGGGGGACCTCTCCTAGGCTAGGGCATGGCCAGTTCCTGTTGGGTACACATCAGGGAACAAGAAGTGCCTGTCACTATTGGGGAGGGAACAACTGGACCAGCTGGGAGCAGGAAAGAACTGGACCACATCAGGCTCCAGGTGTACATTTTGTACCTGTTATCCTTGTGAGTACACCTGTCCTGAAACCCTGGGTAAATGAGTTATCCAAATACTCATTTAAAATCACTGGCTCCTAGAGAGATGCTACCCTTCAGCGAATACTCTGATAAACTTTGCGACTCCAAGGTCTGGTTCAGCAGCAAGCTGGAAAAGTTCCTGGTTGCTAAGAGACCAGGGACCAAATTACCAGCTCACAAAAGACCCTGCTAAGGCCAGTAAAAACAACAAAACAGAGCCAGGTAGAGAATGGGACTGTTCAGACATCAAAGTCAGGTAAATACCCAGGAAGTATGCGGTGTCTAATTGGGAACGACAATTAAAAATATTCTTCCTGCTGAACCGCCAAGATGCGCTGCAGGGAGCTAAGCTCCGAGGTTTTTGTCTGCTTGAATGAAACAGCAGGGGACCCCCTTTCCAGCCCTGAAATTCCGGATCTAAAAATCAGAAGGAAAAACAAACTGTCCCTGTTGATAAGGAGGCAAAATGCAGTGAAAGAAACTGCCTCTTTTGCAGTTTCTCCACCCCAGAATGGGAACAGGGTGCCAGTAGCTGTGACCCAGAAACAGCCTGCACACAAACAAAAAGTCCCTTCAGGCAAGGTCTGCTGGCTGCTGGTCTGAGGCCCCCAAACCACAGCATACAGTGCTGACCCTACCGGAGTCACCAACGGACACCTTGAGCTTAGCTCTGCATGTGAATCAAAGATGAGAATTGGCCAGCACCAGTAACAGAAAAGAGAGAGGAAGGGCTAGGCAGGTTCTTCCTTTCCTGGCTGATGACTAAGTAACAGATTGCATGCATGCTCCTTTTAATAGTGGAGACAAACTGGAGACAGCTTAGCTGGTAGGGTGCTTGCCTAATATGCATGAAGACCAGGGCTCCACCCCCACACTGCATAATCCAAGCCTGGTGGGCCACAAGCCTGCAATCCCAGCACTGGGGAAGTGGAGGCAAGAGAGTCAGGAGTTCAAGGTCATCCTTCTATCCTGGACTACCTAAAGAGATCAGGGCTACCCTGGGTTACATGAGCTCCTACCTCAACACACACACACAGACACACAGACACAAACACAGGCACACACACAGACACACAGACACAAACACAGGCACACACACAGACACACAGACACAAACACAGGCACACACACAGACACACAGACACAAACACAGGCACACACACAGACACACAAACACAAACACAGGCACACACACAGACATACACACACAGATATACACACAGACACACACACAGACACAAACACAGGCACACACATAGATATACACACACACTGACATACTCACACACAGACACATACAGACATACACACACAGAGACACATACCCCAACAAAGAAGAGGAGGAAAAGATGAAGAGGAGGAAAGGAGGAGGAAGGTGGCCATATTTTAACTGTGGTGGAAACAGTCCCCCAGACAAAGTCTTCCTCAAAGCGCACAGTTTATATGTATTACCAAACTTGGGGTCTCAATCTGTACCCCAAGAAGTCAAGTTCAGCCACCCATCCTTAATAAGCCAACTAAAAGTAGAAAACCAAAAATTTATTAATGTGGGCACATCAAGAAGAGGAACAAAGGACCCAATATCTCCCCCAAGTCTATTTTGGGGGTCGTGAAGTTGGGATTAAATTTAAAGTAGAGGGCTAGGAATCTACACATATGAGCAGTCCTGGTCAGGTATGATCCCATCATTATCAGAATCTGCACATATGAGCAGTCCTGGTCAGGTGTGATCCATCATTATCAGAATCTGTGCATATGAGCAGTGTCCTGGTCAAGATGTGATCTCATCATTATCTGGATGTACTGGATAGTTTTATGTCAGCGTGACACTAGAGTCATCAGAGAAAAAGGAGCCTCAATTAAGAAAATGCAGCACCTCCATAAACCCGCCTGTAGGCAAGCATTTTCTTAGTTAATGCTTCATGCGGGAGGTATCAGTCTATGATGGGTGGTGCCTCCCCTGGGCAGCTGGTCCTGGGTTCTATAAGAAAACAGGCTGAGCAAGTTATGAGGAGCAAGGCAGTAAGCAGCACTCACCCCTCCATGGCCTCTGCATCAGCTCCTGCTTCCAGGTTCTAGCCCTGCGTGAATTCCTGTACTGACTTCCTTTGATGATGAACAGTGATGTGGAAGTGTGAGCCAAGTAAACCCTGTCCTCCCCAGGTTCCTTTGGTCGTGGTCTTTCGTCGCAGTATAGTGACCCTCGCCATGACTCCGGACCTCAGTCTCTTCCCATCTGGCGCTCTACAAGTTGTAAAGCTCTTTCCGTTTCTTTTGCCAGCATGAGATTCCTGGAGAAATTCCCATTTCTTGGCGTCCACTGTTTCAATAGTCTGATAGTCAAATTGGGGACACAAGTATCTCTTTAAAATACTTTCCTTTCCCGAGAGGTGGTAGCACACGCCTTTAACCACAGCACTTGGGAGACAGAGGTAGGCAGATCTCTGTGAGTTCAAAGCCAACCTGGTCTACAGAGTGAGTTCCAGGACAACCATGGCTACACAGAGAAACCCTGTCTCGAAAAGAAGAAGAAGAAGCAGAAGCAGAAGAAGAAAAGAAAGAAAGAAAGAAAGAAAGAAAGAAAGAAAGAAAGAAAGAAAGAAAGAGAAAAAAAGAAAAAATCTTCATTTCTGTGGGTCTCTTTGTCACAAGCACACAAACAGTCGCAGAACCCACCCACCCCAAGTGGCTAGTGCCATCCTTTGAGAAAGAAGATGGAAATATGTTTGGTCTTTGTGGGAGGGTGTTGTGTTGTTTTACTGTGTTCTATTGTTTTGGGTTTGGGATTTTGGGTTTTTTTTGGGGGGGGGACAGAGTTTCTTTCCTATAGCCCTGGCTGTCCTGGAACTCACTCTGTAAACCAGGCTGGTATCTAACTCGGAGATCTGCCTGCCTCTGCCTCCCAAGTGCTGGGATTAAAGACCACCATGCCTGGCCAGGAGTAGGAAATGTAAAGTGACCACAGAGGAGTCACTATCTTGAGGATCAGAGAAATGAGACCAAAAAAAGTGGGGGAGAATGGAGGACAAGGAGGTGGCGGCTGGGGAAAACTGGACAGGAGTAATAGCTGTTTACCAAGTGCTCAGGCGCCCATGTGGCTAACAGCTGTGCGGCTGAACTTCCACTAAGCAGTGCATGCTGGGCAGCAGAAGGGTTTCCAAACACGATGGATTCAACAGGCATGAAATCACCTCTAGGGAGGAAAATACAATTCCGCACACATGCGGCAGCTCCCTTAGGTCTTCCCCAGCAATCTGGCTGTCAGACCTTCAGCAGCACACAATGGCTATATCTGAGGCAGAAGAAAGGATTAGCCATCCAAGAGAGGCTGTATTAACCATCCCCAGTACTCAGTGGCCCTATATCTGCTGGCAAAATAGGCACAGCCACAGCCCCGAGACAGGCTCAGACCTCTTAAACATGAGCAGAAGTCACACAATTTCCAGTGTACATCGTAAGAAGTACCAGGGGCCTCTCCAGCTTTGATCTCTCCTGCTGTCACGGGGAGCAGAAATGGCCTGGATGGCACTTTGTCTGGCTACAGTTGATTCTCCATGGGTGTGTTGTCTAGGCAAGAAGTAAAGTTTTGTTGCCAGGCAGATACCTGGGATGGGACGGGAGGGGCTATGGGGGTCATGTTTTACTAAATGGCCTGTCTCCCTGAGAAACACCTCTCAAGGGTTATACAGTCTCAGGATGACTATTCTCAGGCTGCCTGACTCTGGGGACCTCTGTCCCCTAAGCTATCTCTTACACAGTGGGACCTGCAGCAGGACAGGGTGATGTACCCATGCTGTCCTCTGGAAATCTCACAAGTTGCCCTCCATGGGACTTGATGTCACACTCCCTTCCTTCTCTTTTGTCGTAGTTTGGATGTGAAATGTCCCCATATAGGCTCATGTATTTGGATACACTTGGTCCTAGCTGGTGGCACTGTTTTAGGAGATTATGGAACCTTGAGTTGGAGTCTGGCTGTAGGAAGTGAGTCACTGGGGCTGGGCCTTGAGGTTATCCTGCCCACTCTCTGCTCATTCACTGTGGATTGTAATGTGACTGCTAATTGGTGATCCTGCGCAGTGCCTCTCACAGTATGAGCTGCCTCCCCCTCAGACTGTGTGCAGCAAGGCACCCTTCCTCCTCAAAGCAGTTTCTTGTCAGGTCAGAGCAAAAGAAAAGGTAACTTACACACTGGTATGGCTTAGATAAAATGTTGCAGTTCCCCGAGGGCCAGTAGGCCATGTGGCAGGTGAGAGACCTCAGCGAGTCAGCCGGCCCAGGTCCCACAAGCCATGGTGGGTGAGAAACAAAATAGGCACACCATGAAGAGTGAGGTTGGATATTTATTTAGTGAGTTATGGAAGGGAAGGGGAGAGGGAGAGAGAAGGGAGATGAGAAAGAGAGGGAAGGGGGGAAGGGGAAAAGGAGGAAGGGGAGAAGGAGGAAGAAGGGAGAGAGGCAGAAGCTGCCTCTTTGGGAGAGAGACAGAAAGGAAGGAGCTCAGGCTAGAAGCAGGAGGGAGAGAGTGGGCGGGGCTTGTCTCTTAAAGGGACAGGACAGACCATTACATACACCTTCGCTGACCCACATCCTTTCACTCTGCCAATATTTCTTGGAAACACTTCCTCACGGTTTTACCCAAGTCATTGGGTTTGCTGCTGAGGAAGCCAACCTAAGAGACAAACATGGCTGCCAGAGGCCCACAGCATAAACTGTGGAATGATGAGAGAACCCCCCTCTCCCCTCCCCTTTTGCAAAGAGTGCATCTTTCCCCTGAGTTCCATCTTTTCTATACCACCTGACTATTAAATGAGGATTTGACCGCCAAGCTTTTGCCTTGGCCCTGACTCCATCTGGGAGCAGAGCCAGGAGCTAAACCCACTTTGCTGGAAGTACCACATTTTCCCATAACCCTATGAGTCAGGATACCCAGCTGAGTGCTCTGTCCTTCCAGAATTTGCACCTCTCCTCATTTTGAATGTCACGAGTTCATATGCTCCTCCTTTGTCTTTGTGTACAACCACTCTCCCATGATTCAACAAAGAATATGACAGTGACTTTGAAATTATGTCAAGTCCCTCCAAGGCTGCAGGCATAATTCACAAGGCTCGAAGCCCCAAGATCCCTGCCCCATGCTGCTGCAGGCTTTATAAACTCCTCCTGACCTTAGTCATTCTCCCCTTTGTGATGTTTATTCTGTCCTTTCTGATTGGAAGACCTCTTTCCTCAATGGAGGAGAAAGAAGCAGAACAGTAATTTGCCCTCACTGCCTTCAAAGTGTCTTCAATGATTTTCTCTAAGTAATGCCTTATTTAATATTTTGTTATGATTTATTTATTTTTATTTTATATATATGAGTCTTTCATGTAGGTATGTGTGCCATGTGCATGCAGTACCAGCAGAGGCCAGAAGAGAGCATCAGATCTCCTAGAACTGGAGTTACAGGCAACTGTGAGCCATCATGTTAATGCTGGGAACTGAACTCAGATCCTCTGTGAAAGTAGCAGGCACTTGCAAGGCGGTGGTGATGCACACCTTTAATCCCAGCACTCAGGAGGCAGAGGCAGGCAGATCTCTGTGAGTTCGAGCCCAGCCTGGTCTACAAGAGCTAGTTCCAGGACAGGCTCCAAAGCCACAGAGAAACCCTGTCTTGAAAAACCAAAAAAAAAAAAAAAGAAAGAAAGAAAGAAAGAAAGAAAGAAAGAAAGAAAGAAAGAAAGAAAGTAGCAGGCACTCTTGGTTGCTGATCCAATTCTCCAGCTCAATCTTTGCTTGCCAGAAGAGACAGACAGCATTCCTCAAGTACACCACCTTTAGCTCACATGAGGTAAAAACATGTGAGGGCAACCACAGCTGGATCATCCCTCACCCATGGTTTAGGGGACCCACGGACCCTTTCAGCCAATCTTAATCTCCATGGCCATTTTCAAAACAAGTCGGCTGTTTTGAGATCTGCCTGTGCCATCTCCTGCTCACAGTGGTTACTGCTTGTGTTCATCCCTCCTTTCCTAAGAAGAATATAAGAACTCTGGAGTCTGTGCCCCACTCTACATCCCCTTTGCTGTCTGTCTTAAGGACTGCTGTGATAGTTAATCTCAGCTATCAACTTGGTGGAAGCAACTGAGAGGTGTTTCCAGGGAGAATGAACCAAGAGTGGGCAGAACTTTCCAGGGGCCTCCATATATATTAAGAGGTCCAAGAAGGAAGCAATACAGCTTTGCCTGCCTGCCTTCGCTCCTTGCTGATGAGTGTATCTACTCTTGTTCCTGCAGCTTCTAATGCGAAATGGAGACTGTTATGCCCAGATCCGTGAAGTCCCCCAAAACCAACAAGGAGACTGAGTCCCATATGTAAAAGCAACGAGCCTTTATTTTATGCAAGTTTGCAAACTCAGTCTCTCTGCATGTCCAACGTATTGGAATAATGGAGAGACCCGAGCTCAGTTAGAGTTGGGTTTTTATAGTAGTAAAGGTGGGGGTAAGGGGTTTCTGAGGTTCAGGTCCCCTGATTGGCTGACATTTGTCTAGGGGTGTCCTGGTGAGTGTGCTGGAAGGTGATCCTATCTACAACTATTAGAACGTTAGGCATTTCCTTTGGATGGCCTGTTCTTGGGTGGTGCTCAGTTTATTATGGTCCTTCCTGCAACCAGGTATTGCTTCAGGGTAAACTGAGACTCAGGCCTCCATTAAACTTATCAATGGCTGAGTCCTACTCTGGCAGGTGATAATGGTTGGAAGTAAAAAACTTTCTTTTGATGGTCTGTTTCTATTTAGGTTATCATGGCTGACTCCTACATCGACTGGTTCCTATGGAGACCAGCGACTCCCCGGGAGTCCTCTAGCCTCTAGCAGCAGAGCAGGATGCTGAGACTGCTGTCAGACTGTCAGACTCTCCAGCAGGCAAGTGCACATTGTTGGGCTACCCAACCTGTACCATGTAAGCCAGTCTAATAAATCATCTTGGTAATATGTAGCCACTCTATTTCTCTAAAGAACTCTGGCTAACGCCGCTGGGGCACTGCAATCCTTCCTCCCTCCTGCTGAGGAGAAGCCTGGCCACCCCTTCTTCAGAGCACATTCATGCTGCGAAGCATCCTAGGGGGCAGTATCTGGGGTCACAGGAATTTTCAGATTCTCCAGTCTTTGCCCCTCTCCATCTGACTCAGATTCTGCCTCCATTCTCACTATTTTTCCTTCCCTTTCTGTGCTTTGCCTCTTTAATCTGACTACGAGACTCACCCAGTTCTTCAGTTAAATAACCCCTTTCCCTCTTCACTGGCTCAAGGCTATTTTAAAGCAACCACACTAGGAAAGTAAATGAGAATATAATGGAGTTGGTTACCTGCAGGGTATGGGTGGGGCCTGGAAGAGGAGATGGAAGTGGGGTGAGGCCAGTCGGAGAAGATGGAAGCAGGGTGGGATCAGGTGGAGGAGATGGAAGCAGGGTGGGGCTTGGGCAGAGGAGATGGAAGCAGGACTGTTGTTCCCCTGAGTGCACTTTCTCATATAATATTTTTCCAGCATTTAAATGATTTTGCATACTCACGGCAAGGTTTTTTAAAACCCCACAGTTGAATTTTTAACAGGAATGAATGAATCTAACTCTGTATGAAACTATATAGAAAAATGTCATAAGAGTCAAGCAATTCTGGACAGTTTTCTAACCATCCTCCTTTAAGCAGACACAATTCTAGTTTAAAAAGCAATGTAACAAGGTGGTCACCGGACTCAGAAGGTCTAGTGATTGCAGTGTGGGTGCCATTGTTGAGCTGAAAGTACCCTTGGACATTGCAGGATATAGAGAATCGGTAAATGTGTAAACCTTGTGAAGAATGAGATAGCCATGTCAGTGGGAACACAAGAAGGGGAGGCAGGACACATTGTGTTGGAGGTCAATTGGAGCAGCAATGAGTAGTCAGAGTTTGTGAGTACTTGTGTATGAGTATGTATGCACATGGTGGGCGGTGTTGCTCATGGACATTTATGTGCACATGCACATGCATGCACATGTCTATGGAGGTCAGTGGTTGGTCAGACATCTTCCTTTATTGTTGTGTATCTTGTATTTTTAAGATGGAATCTCTGTTACGGTAAAAATCATAAAATGGTGCTATTCCCCAAGGGGTGGCAGTGGGCAGCAAGCTGTGAAACCATGGCGGGCCACGAAGGCAGCTAATCACACGAGAGCCATAGTCATGACAAGTGAGAGACAGAGATAGATAGGCACGCCATGCAGAGAAAGAGGGTATTTATTTAGTGGGTTATGGAAGGGAAAGGGAGTAAGGGAAGAAGAGGGAAGAGCAGAGAGAGAGGGAGAGAGAAAGAGAGGGAGGGAAGGAAGGAACTCAGGCTGGAAGCTGAAGGAAGATCCCCTTGCCTCAGCTGATGGGGAAGGGAGTGGGCGGGGCTTGTCTCTTAAAAGGACAGGACAGACCATTATAATCTTCTCACTGAGTCTGGAGTACTCCAGAGTTCCACCCAGACTGGTTGGCCATTGTACTGTCTCTCCTCCCTAGGGCTAGGATTATAGGTGCACACCACAGAACCTGGAGGTCCTACATGAGTGCTGGGATTGAACTTCAGGTCCTCATCTTTACAGGCAAGTACTACAGTGACTGAGCCATCATTTCAACCCCAAAGACAAGACTTTTTTTTAAGCATTTTTTTTACCTCCATCCACTAAAAAGACCTACAAATAGCAATGCCCCAAAGCCAGAAGTGGTGGTACATGCTATAACTCCCAACCTTAGGAGGCTGAGGCAGGAGAATAGCAAAGGAAGAGAGAAAGCCAGAGAAAGAGATAAAAGGAGGAAGAAAGGAAAAAGGAAGCAAGGGAGTGAAGGAAAAGAGGGGAGAAGGGGAAGGGAGAAAGGGAGGAAGGGAGAAAGAGAGTAAGATAGGGAGGGAAGGGAGAGAGGAAGAGAGGGATTAAGGGAAGAAGAAGGGAGAAAGGAAGCAAGGGAGTGATGAAAAAGAAGAGAGAAAGGGAGGGAAGGAAGGAAGGAGGGAGGAGGGAGGGAGGGAGGGAAGTGGGGTAGGGAAAGCAGATGGCAAGCAGCAGTACTCTAACAATAACAAGCACAACAAACAGATCTTGGCTTTTTCATACCATTCTCTGTGAAAGGAGTTAGGGCTCCTCAGAGATGTGTACAGCCCATCCACAGAGCAGAAAAAGTACAACCCTGGAGCTTCAGGCTGTACAGCCAGCGCTCAAATTCTCATGGAGACCTGGCAGCGGCTCAGGGCCATCCTGAAAGGCCAGTCCCAGACTGGGAGCATTAGTGTATGTCATGACTAAGACCCTGAACTCTACAGATTTCTCGAGCTCATGAAGGCATGCAGAAGATGGGATGTACTCTTTACAGAAGAATGTCTGCCCTGGAGGGAGAAGAAATGATGGGATTCAAAAACCAGCATTTTATAGTCATGTCCTTATAAGGGTCAGCAATATATCTGTTACCACCTGGAGCAAGATGGATCAGGCACGCATGCAGTCTTAAGCTACCTACCCCTCAGCTTCTTTACTGACAAAGGAGGTGTAAACAGCCTCTAAAACAGAACCATGTGACACAAAAAGGGGGTGTGTGGCCTGTCCATGAGGTGTCCTCACCAAGTGTCTCATCTCCCACATAAGCTTGGAATGGTTGGGGAGATCCAGGTTGGGGCTCCCTGCAAGAGAACAGCGTCATGGGTGGGGGGTATACTTCCCCAAAATACTGTCAGTGGCCACAGAGTCCAGAACTCCTAGGTTCAAGGTTAAGAAAGAGGCGCTGGAATGCATGCTTGACTGGGAGAGGCTACAAGAGGAGATTTAAATATGAACGCTGCTGCGTGTGAACTGATGTAGGATGTCCTACTATATGCTGCAAATGGTTGATGAATAAAGCTGTTTCAGCCAATGACCAAGAAAAATGTAGTTAGACAGGCAATTTAAACAAAGATGCAGAGAGCAGGAAGGCAGAGTTAGGGAGACACCATGTAGCCTTCGAAGGAGTAACATGCCAGAGCATCACCAGTAAACCACAGACTCGTGGCAATACACAGATGAATAGAAATGGGTTCATTTAATTGTGAGAGCTAGTCAGTAATATGCCTGAGCCCTTGGCCAAACAATTGTAACTGATATTAAGTCTCAGAGTGTTATTTCATAAGTGACTTCAGGGACCCGTGAGTGGGAAAGAAACCAGTCCAGGGGGACCAGCAGGACAGACAAAAGCATTCAACTACAGTGATCTAATATCACACTGTGTATGTATCTCAAGAGTGATACTGTGGTTTTGTGGGAGAGCAGTTTAGAAGACACACATTGATGTGTTCAAAGGGAAACATTAATATGACTCCAGCTCACACTTAAATGATTCAGATTTTTTTTTTGCTTTATTGTTTTGTTTTGTTTTTTCGCGATGGAGTTTTTCTGTAACTTTGGAGCCTGTCCTGGGAACTAGCTCTTGTAGACCAGGCTGGCCTCGAACTCATAGAGACCTGCCTGCCTCTGCCTTCCGAGTGCTGGGATTAAAGGCGTGCACCACCACCACCCAGCTCATTTTGTTTTATTGAAACAGTTTCTTGTAGCCTATGCTAGTTGCTATATAATCAAGGATGGTCTTGAACTCCCAAACCTCCTGCCTCTACGCCCATGCTGGAAGGACGGGTGTGCATCACTTCCTATGTGCTGTGAATCTCCTGTGGTGCTGGAGATTCGATTCGACCAGAGCTCCACTCAGGCTAGACGAGAGTGAACTACAACCAGGTGAACTACAGCCAAACCTGTAATTCAAAATTTTAAATAGAGAGAAAGTGAATAGTAGCAAATATAAATGAAAGACACCAGAAGTTTATTGCATATTCCCCTCAACCTACACCCAAGACCTAAAGCCTTGCTTTACACCCCAGGACGGTCTAGAATTTGCTAGGAAGCCCAGACTATCCTTGAATTCACAATTTTTCTGGGAATGAGAGAAATGAAGGCAAGCTGTGTACACAAATAGACTAAAATAATAGCTGCTACTCACATTCTACATTTCTGTGCCTCAGTTTCCTTTTCTGTAACATGGAGATGATTATGTATACTATAGGGATGTGTAATGCGTTCAAAAAAACTAATTTCATCTGGCATGGTGGCACATACCTTTAATCCCAGCACTCAGGAGCAGAGGCAGGTAGATCTTTATAAGATTGAGGCCAGCATGGTCTACATAGTGAGTTCTAGACCAGTCAGGCCTACATACTGAAACCCTGCCAAAGAAAGAGGGGGTGGGAAGGGAGGAAGGAAAAAAACAGGAAAGAAAAGGGCAGATAGGTGGGAAAGAAGGAAGGAGGGTGGGCAACTGGTGGGAAAAGCCTGCTGTCCACATGAAACTCTCCCCCTTCTGTCTTCAGCTCCTCTGGCATGAAATTCTACCAAACTGGAGTGGAATGGAAGAAACCTATGAAGTATCTATTGTTTACCGGTTTTTACTTCCTGCCTCCTCTGAGAAACCGAGATGCAAGATGTAAGAGCTGGACAAACTAGAGCTGAAATGCATTGTGTTGGTGGAGGAAAGACAGGAGCTCAACCTTCCGGAAGCTAAGGCAGCCTCCTGGAGGCGGGAAGAAGGCCTCTGGAATGGAAGCTCAAACATGGGGAGGGAGGAGTCAGGAAGCTCCTTCTCCTCTCTTAGGGGCTGAGTTCGGGTGTCATGGTTGAGAGTGTGAAATCAGACACCCAGAACTCAGACCCTAATGGTGCCCCTTGCTGATGTTATAGCCTTGGGAAACCCCTTCAATCTCCCTTTTCCTGTGAGGTCTGTGAGGCAACTGTCTCAAGAACTGTCTTTGGGCTTTGATGAGGTGATCCGCATACAGTGCTTAGTCCAATTCCCAGCACTGGAGAATGTAAATGTTTAATATTATCATTAATATTTCATTGCTGCCTGCAGCCTGCCTCCTCCACCAGCTCGCTGCAGCGTCTGCCCAGGTCCTAGGGTTCATCAGTGCTCTGGGTGTGAATCACGGTGGACAGACAGAGTCGTATCATTTGTTTTAAGCAAATGTCTACCCTTCTTCTGGACAAACATCGGGAGAGTTTCTTCAGAAAGAAAAGACTAGAGAGCACAAAGCCCTGGCAGCCGGGCTCTTCCTCTAGGTGAGAGAAGTGTCCCAAGGGCAAACCTCAACCTTTTTTACCTCAACAACTCTTTGGGGCTGAAATCATCCAGCAGACAAAAGTTGGAAGATACATAAATTGCTGCAAACCCCACAGAGAGCAAAATACAAATAACTTTCAAAGCTTCACACCTCATTGAACCCTTAATTTGATGTCTAGATTTTTTTTTTTTTTTTGGTTTTTCGAGACAGGCTTTCTCTGTAGCTTTGGAGCCTGTCCTGGAACTAGCTCTTGTAGACCAGGCTGGCTGGCCTCGAACTCACAAAGATCCGCCTGCCTCTGCCTCCTGAGTGCTGGGATTAAAGGCTTGCGCCACCACTGCCCGGCTTTTTTTTTTTTAGATTTATTTATTTATTATGTATACAGTATTCTCAGTATTCTGTCTGCATGTACGCCTGCAGGCCAGAAGAGGGCACCAGATAGCTGTGGGGCACCAGATAGCTGTGTGTCACCATGTAGTGTCTGGGAATTGAACTCAGGACCTTTGGAAGAGCAGGCAGTGCTCTTAACCACTGAGCCATCTCTCCAGCCCCAGACGTCTAGATTTTTTATACAATTATTCTACGAGCATGCAAAATGATGTCCATATAGAGTCATTCTCCATAGCATTTATTCATCACAGTGAAGTTCAAAAAGAAACCTAAATGTCCACTCACCTGTTCAATAAATGATGGTGTACCCTAGTATCATTTCTTAGAAAGAGGACCAAGAAGTGAAAAGACAAGCTTGTCCTTGACTTCCTTTTACTCACCCTAAATCTTTAAACGATGAGCACAGGTGAAGTTAAGAGCACTAGCCTTGGAGTCAGACCTGGTTCAATACCTAGCTGGGCTGGTCCCATCACATTGGACCCATCCACTTAATCTGTCTATGCCTCGGCTTCCTCCTATGAATGACAGCAAGCCTACACAGCAGGCTGGTGTGAGCACTCTTTGAGACAGTTTGGAAAATAAGACACCATTGGCAAGTATCAAGAGTAAGAGTTATCGTTGCATAAATGCAAACTGAGTCCAGAATTATCTCTTCCTCTACTGCAGAGAGTACTGAAGGTGAGGTTGGGAACTGGTGATGGGCAGAACAGCAAAGAAGATAAAGGATTAATTGTCCTACGTGGACAGGAGGACATGGTCCCTTAGTGCTTATGTGCTGAGGAGTTCACCGCACTCATTGTCCCCATACCAAGACATGGATCCTTAGCAAGGATCCTGTGACCTGAGCAAGACAGAGGCTTGCAGTGTCCTTTTGCATGTGGGGACTGTCCCCGGGAGGTGCCCATCCACCAGCCATGAGTCTCCAGAGAGCTGAAGGGGATATGGGGCCTGGAAAGAAAACAGTGAATTCTGTCTGGTCACATCATCACAGCACCTGAGCTTCCACGCGCACTGAGAGCATCAGAGTGCCTCTGCAGGGTACCAGGTGAATGAGTGCTTCCTGCACAGTGGCCAGAATGTGGAAGGAACTCACTCCACAGGCATCTACACTCAGGAAGCAGAGAGATGAATGTTGCTTCTCGGCTGCCTCCTTTTCATTCAGTCTGGGGCACCAGTTCATGGATTGGTGCCATCCTCAGAGTGGGTCTTCCATCCCCCCTGTAGAGGTTAGCTCGATTCAGAAAATAACCAGGCTGGCTAAAAGATAAAGCTGTTATATTTTTATTTATTATAAGGGAAAAACTCACAAAACAGGAACGAGAAGTACAAGCTCAGCTGTGCCGCAAGGGAACCACACAGGGAGAGCACCTGGGCCAAGCACCCATTTTTTTTCCAAGTCCCAGAAAGCCACACCCTAACTTGGTCCCACCTCTTAAAAATAATTGATTAACAAAGCTTCCCTATCACCTCCCCCTTTTGTCTAAACAAGAGCGAGCCAAACCCAATACAAAACTATGTACAGTAGGAACAGATATCAAGTATAAAATTATAAACAACGTAAACAATATTAAACAAGGAACACATGATAAATGTTTTAATATACATTCTATTTCAAAGAGTCTAAGTCTTGCATCAGAAATAAACTTGGCTAAATCATGAGAGGAAGGTAACTACAACTATCTAATCTTTACCCCATTGAAGGCCTGAGAAGGGAGATAATATTACTTGAGTAGGCAGGAAGTGCAGTCAAGCAGCTTCCAGAGTGAGCAGTATATGACAGAGACAATTGGCTACCTGAGCAATCACCCAAAGTCTCATTTGCAATGTTGAAGCAACCAACTTTGGCTAAGGCCTAGCATAACTGACAGACCATTTTCAGAGGCAGGAAATTTTCCAGAACCATCTTACCCTGTCTTGGCAAGGTTTGCCAGTCCTTTTCCTTGTGTCCTGCTTATCCAGTCTGGATACCATGTACTTTGTCAGTGGTTGAGGCATGGGCAGTTCTTTGCCCAAAGGCCAATTATGCCAAGATGAAAACAAACTCCAAGTGGACTGTCTTTGGTGCTCAACATTCTCTCGGGAACAGATTGGTACTGTCAGGAGCGATCATGTCTCATGTCAACAGAACCCTAAGTAATTTAAATGTCATGTTCTACAGATCCTTGAAGTGGTTGAAGATTAGCTATCTAGGCAGAATACAATCTCTATATATCTAAAGAACCTAATTAATCTGTCTTATATGTATAACAAACATGAACAACTATTGACCTATAATACTTAATATCTGTATAACTTAAAGACTAAGACTTCATGTCAAAATATTAAATAATCTGTTAACAAATGTGCAGCAAATCAGGACACTGGCCTCACAATGTAAACAATGTATAAGCAAGAATAAGATATAATACAATATGAAAATATATCCTAAAAGTTTTATCAATATACAAAATGTCCTAAACAGAGGTAGAAACATGCATGTATACAGTCTGACAGAATAACTTTGCATTATTATTGCAAATATTGTAAACAGAAATAACAAATATAATTTGAACTTATATCAATATACGAGAAAACTATACCAATGTAAATTATCCATAAATAATAGTTCACAAGTATTCACTCTATTACCCACTACTATTATCCCTTTTTTTTAATGATGGTGTGTTTTAATGTTTATTTATTTAATATGTATACAGTATTCTATCTGTGTGTATGCCTGCAGGCCAGAAGAGGGCACCAGACCTCATTACAGATGGTTGTCCATGTGGTTGCTGGGAATTGAACTCAGGACCTTTGGAAGAGCAGGCAATGATCTTAACTACTGAGCCATCTCTCCAGCCCCTATTATCCCTTTTTTTATCTCTGAACCTACATAGTTTCCACTCCAACCTCTACCTTATAAAAGTAATAATCAACAACCCCTAAACGGTGTTCCCAACCCTGAGGACAAACTTTTTGGGAGAGGGGACATCGTTCTCGAAATTGCTTCCTGCTATCATAGGATCCTGCAAAAGTAAAGTGGTGGTTAAGTTACAAGACAACTGTCTAGTATAGTTGCAAATGATTTCCAAGCAGTCAATAGTGTTTTTTCCAAAGTTTTTATTTGGAGTTCTGGCCAGAACATCATGAAAAGGTGCACCATTTCAGCAGCTGGTACCCAAAAACCAGTCTTATAGCAGCACTATCAGCATCATGATGTCATCTCAACCAGGTGGAGTTGTTGCTTCTTCCTGGAAACTTCAAAGATTACTGCAGGAAAAGGATCTATAGGAAACTCTATTGTTCATCGTGGAAAACTTAAACATTATTCATATAGACATACACTCAGTGAAGAATACAATATAGACAAAATAGTCATAGAGAAAGTAAAATTTTTCCTAAAGTCTTCTTTCTGTCCCATACCAGATGGCTCCTGACATGAGACAGAAACTCTGAATGTTTCTTTTAACAATACACTTGGATTTAGAAAAGCACAGAGCCATTGTTCAACTCCGAAGCCAGCTCTGTGTGTGTGTGTGTGTGTGTGTGTGTGTGTGTGTGTGTGTGTGTGTGTGTGTGTGTGTATTTAAATGTATATGTTTCGATTACCTATCCTCATAAGTCATTTTCCTTTTTCTCGATGATCCTTATTGGACAGTTATTTTTCCTTCTGTAAGCATCCAAACATCTAGGGTCTCTTGAATTTTTGAAGATGTGTATTTTCCTGTAAAGACAAGAGCAGGACCCTGCCCCAACCCTATATGGTTTTCTTACCACCTATATGGTTGTCACCAGTGTGGATGAGCTTTTTAAAACTCTTTTTAAGAGTTTTCTCTTTTTCAAAGCGAATCTTTATTAATTTTGATGGTATCCATAGTTTTTCTTCTCCTATGGAAATAAGAGTGAAACCCCTTCCCCAACATAGCGCATCTCCTGGTTTCCATTGTGAGGTCAACACATTCTTGAAATACACTGGTAGATTCAACTTAGAAGGTTTTTTCCCATTATCCAATGTCTCTCTGCTGCCATTTTTCCTTTCTCACTAGCGTTAAGAAAATTCAAGATTAATAAAGCATTATATAATCTATTTCTGGGGCTATTTTCCAGCCCAGATAGCTCAGTCGGTAGAGCATGGGACTCTTAATCTCAGGGCCGTGGGTTCAAGCCCCATGTTGGGCACTAACTGTAGATGGTAGCTCGATTCAGGAAATAACCAGGCTAGCTAAAAGATAAGGCAATTATGTTTTTATTTATTATAAGGGAAAAACTCATGAAACAGGAACAAAAAGTCCAAACTTAGCTGTGCTGAGAGGGAACCACAGAGAGAGGGAAAGAGAGAGAGAGAGAGCACCTGGGCCACACACCCGTTTTTTTCCAGGTCCCAGAAAGTCACACCCTAACTTGGTCCCATCTCTTAAAGATAATTGGTTAACAAAGCTTCCCCATTACCCCCCCCCAAACCTTTCTGGGAACACCCTCAGCAGACACACCCAGAAGTATATTTCCATGGTGATTCTAAATCCAGTCAGGTTGACAGGGAAGACTGTCACACTTACCAAGTTCCTCTTACAGAAAAATGGGGTTTGCATAGTGTGTTTCTGTATACCAAGCCCTCATGGAAGTGTAGTGTCTTTTCTTCCATTGCCAAATTCACCAGCTGTGATTTAAAAATCAGGAGGCAAGGATCCGGGGCAGAGGAATAAAAGACTGGATGCAAGGCCAAGGAAAGAATGACAAAGGTGTTTGCAATTATGGAGGAAGGTGAAGAAGCAGCTGTCCAGAACAGTGAGACCAGTGTGTCACAGAGGCAGGAACTTGAATTTTAAGCCACAGGTTGGTTCTTGCGTGTGGGGTGTCATGGCAGGGTATGCTGGGTGCCTCATCTACAGGCTGTGTTGCTCCCTTCACCTATGTCTTTCTTCTGAGCCTTAATTGTTCCAAAGACTGAATCAACAACTCTTCATCAGAAAGTCAAAACACCTTGACCCCAGGAGTCTGGCAACAGCAGTAGATGCAGTTTGCTCTGTGAGGATGATCTCGTCAGTCCTCCTAGAAGCACAGAGTGGAGGACTACCTACCTCCATGGGGGGGGGGAGGCATTTGTGCAAGCTGGTACCCACAGACACCAGAAGGAAGCAGCAGATCCTAGAGTTAGATGTGTTTGTGAGCCACCTAATGTAAGCGCTGGGATCGGAAGGAACTCCAGTCCTCTGATGGATCAGTAAGAGCTCTTAGCCACTCAGCTAACCCTCCAGCCCCATCACTTCCAATCTTCTTCCAGGAAATGCTCAGAAAAAGAAAGTCATCCAGGTCCACATACAGGGTCACAAAAATCCCCTTGAAGAAGCCAGCCTGATTGTCACCTGCTTCTCCCTATTTACAATAGACTTGAACTGTCCTTATTTACTGTTAGGAAGCAAAATAAAGTTTGTGGTATACAAATCTATGCATGTGATAATATATCATAGAATGATGCATAGATACACTCTAAGAAAATGAGTACAGTTTCCCCTCTCTGTCTGTGGGTAAGTGGTTCCCAGGCTCCCGCAGACACACAGTCGCACAGATGTTCTCAACCTTTGTGTAAGATGATACAATAGTTGCATACATACATATCTCTCTTGTCTTAGGGTTTTTATTGCTGTAAAGAGACACCATGGTCATCACAACTCTTGTAAAGGAAAACAATTTAATTAAGGTGGTTTACATTTTCAGAGGTTCAGTCCATTATCATCATGGTGAGACAGGGAGGCGTGCAGGCAGATGTGGTGCTGCAGCTGAGAGCCCTTACATCTTAACTCAGAGGCAACAGGAAGTTGTCCGTCTCACTGGGCACAGCTTCAGCATAAATAAAACCTCAAAGCCCACCTCCACAGTGACATACTTCCTCCAGCAAGGCCACAGCTTCTAATAGTGCCATTCCCTTTGGGTACCATTTTCTTTCAAAATACCTGTATATTTGAAACCATCTCCAGATGGCTTATAATGCCTAATGCTATGGAAACATTGTGTAAATAGTTCTTACACTATATTGTTTAGAAGATAACGACGGGAGAAGCAATCATACAGGTTCTTTGAACCTCCTCATCACCCTCATTTGCTCTTTTTTTTTTTTTTTTAATTAGCACATGTGACTGGAGAGACAGAAAAACAGTTAAGAACCCACACTGCTTTGGCAGAGGACTTGAACTGAATTCCTAGCACCCCTGTCAGATAGTCACAACTGCCTGTAACTCCAGCTTCATGGGATCTGACACCCTCTTCTGGCCTCCACAGACACTGCATAAATAACCTCACACAGACACACATGCAGACACATAATTTTTAAATAATAATAATAAACATAAATCTTTAAACCAGCACATGTTAATAATACAAAATAGAAAGGCAAAGCAATGAACTTCACTGTGAGATTCTCACATGTGCAGACAGCGTACTTTATTCATGGTCACGCCTGTTACTCGGCACACCCCTTTCCTCTCCCCTCCTCCATGTCCCTTCTTCTTTCACACCATCTTTTTTTCCAGCTGCAATCTTTTTTCAAATATTTATGTTTTAAGGTTTGTTTTGCTTTTAATTGGGTGTCTCTGTACAGGTTTGTGTATGTGAGTGTGGCATCCATGGAGGCCAACTCCCCTGGAGCTAGAGTTACAGGCAGTCATGAGTTTCCCAACATGGATGCTTGGAACCAAACCCGACTTCTCTGCAAAGTCAGAAAGTGTTCTTACGTTGAGCCATCTCTCCAGTCCTCAGATAGTTTTAGTCTGTGGTTGACTGACTCCTCAGACATAGAATCTGAGAGCCAATGTAAAAGGTTCTCTTGAAAGACTGGGAATCTGAGGACAGTGTGGGCATGTTACTGTGCCCACACTCACTCTCCAGTTTCAGTAGTGCACTAGCCAGCCAGGTGCCACCCTTGGGGTGAATGGCAAGTCCAGAAGAGCCCTGTGTTCTGTTTTGGCAATTTCTCGGAAGTCTGTTATTTGTTCAAAATAAGAAGCTGGAAAAATTTTGTGTATAGAAACAGCCTGTTAAAATTACAGGGCCAGAAAAATGTGAGGAAGTCCCCTGTAGCTCCTAGCGTTTACACTGCACAGGGCATTCGCCGAGGGTTCCAGCCCACAGCGCTTTCTAAGGTCAGAATGTGAAAGCAAGCAGTGCTGGTGCCAACCCTGTCTCCCACGCTCTCTCCCAGGCTGGCACCATGCGATTTCACCTCCTTTCTCATCGCCACACAGTGGCAGCTTCTGCTCAGCCAGGTGACTGTAGGGAACGCGATCTATACGGACCAAACTGCTCCCATTCGAGGAACATCTCATCATGTTTACAAAATACCTGTGTGTGCCAACGTAAGGGCAGCAAGCTGGGCCTCGTCATTCACGAGAGACAGGACTTACACAGTTGACAGTCTCTATTCTCATAAAGGGTAAGAAGGGAGTCGGTGGTGAAATTATCAGTGTGGTTAAACCTACTGTCCTCACCAAGAAAAACGCTGAATTGACCAAAGCAATTTTTTAAAAATTGCTTGTCACGTGAGCAGAAGACCAGATGTGGGAACATGTACTTAGCCCACTGACAATTCGGGCTATTCACATGTTCCTATGTCCACATTCACAGATGTTTGGAGCAAGCCACAGGGCCTCAAATGTTCCCAAAGTCATCATCATTTTCAGAACACGAAGGTCAGAGCTGAGGCTGAAAGTGCAGAAGCCCTTAAATAAGAGCTGCCTAGGATAACTGTGGGAGAAATATTTGCCAAAACAAATATTTAATGTTGATGAAATGAGTTTATTCTGGAAGCACCTGCCAAGGCATACATATAGTCATCAGAGTCCACAGCAAAACCAGGCTCAAAGGCATTCAAGGACACTGCACTGCTGCCAAGGGTGGGATTGGTACCGGGACCAAATCAAGGCTTTTCCTAATCTACTACTCTAAAGAACCTGAGAGCATCCAAGGGTGTAAGCATGTACATGGTTATTCTTGTCAAGGCTGGGACGCCTGGGTGACACTGGTATTGTTTAAAGTGCCTTTTAACTATCTGATCCAGCAAGAGACTAGCCTAGGCAAAACAACCTACCATTCAAGAATATTCTGAATACTGCAGGGTATTTGCAGCAGGTACCTGACACGAGACAAGAAAGACACGTGACTTTCTTTTGCTTTCATGTATGTGTGTGCAGCACATGTGTGTACATGTTTCTGTGGTGTGTGCACAGTGTGTGGATTTGCATGCACATGTGTGCTCCTTCGTGCATGCTGAGGTAGACGTCAGGTCTCTCTGCAGCCACTTTATTTCTTAAGACAAGAGTCTCTCACTAAACCTGAGTTCACCAACTGGCTATGCCTTGTGGCCATTGAGATTCGGGATCTGCCAGTCTCTGCCTCTCCGATTCAGGGAATAGAGATTGGACACCTCCACCAGCTCTTTGGGGGTTTTGTTAGTGGTGGTTGGTTGGTTGGTTGTTTTTTGTTGCTTATTGAGACAAGGGCTAGCCTTGTCTTAGCCTGGCTCCACAGGTATACCTTGAGGATGACCTTGAGCTCCTGGTCCCCCTGCCTCCACCTCCCAAGTACAGGGTTTAGAGGCAGTACCACCTCATCCACTTAGGAGACACTGGGGATTAAGTCGAGGGCTTTAAGAATGCTATTCAAACACTCTACATCCCCAGTCGCTGAGTCATAATTTCCTAAATGTAATCTGGAAAATTGCTGCAGCCTAAGAAGAAACCAGAGCAGTGTAGGAATGTTCTGAGGAAGGGATTGTAGACATGTTGACTCAGTCATGGGCTTTCATGGGTCTCAGCTGCTGAAGAAATACTAAGACCTAATGGTAGCCCCCATCTCAAGTGGGAGAAGTAGAGGAAGCTCAGATGCCCCTGACCCAGCAGTCTTTTCCACAGCTTTATTTTTAGAGTAACCCCTGTTTCCCACTGCATCTCCCATCACAGAGGCTGCCATTGAGAGCTAGCACACATCCCACACCAGTGGCTGCTTTTACCTGCTGTTACAGAACTTCACCTACCCACTTCAAGTCACTTCCACCCAGTCACACCCGGGAGTCTCTGGATGTGTCTCTCGGGGCCACTAGCACTATCCACCATCCAGTCCACAGGTGCCCTCTGCCCTCAGGCACTCTGGAATGTTTCTGCATCAGTCATGGTGTTGGTTCCAGTTAGGGTCCAAGAACTATCTCTTGATAGTGGCAGATCCCAACCCAGCTGTCCTGAACAATCTGTGTGTGACCTTAGATGACTCTGGATTCTATGAGGGAGGGTGAATGCCCAATCCAGGGTCAGGCCTCACTGCCTGGGCACCAAAAGAAGATTCCACATAGAGCAGATGCCACTCACTAACCACTTTGGGCTTAGAGAGGAGTCCAAGCTTTGGAAAGGCAGTCGTCGTAGGAGCTAACATTTGCGGAGCAATCGGCCCACGCTCAGCCTCGTGAGTCAATGTATCTAATCTGGACACACAGCAAGGCTGCCACAGCCACGGACTCCAACAGTAACCCAGTGACTGGCAGAGACTAGAAATGTGTTTCTTTCTCACAAGCTCTGGGGAAGACCTCTTGGTGGTCAGGCAGCTCTGTTCAGGCAGACTTGGAGACACCGGTTCTTTCCATATGGTGTTTCTCCCATTTCCACATACGGGTTATCTTTGGCACTGCAGAAGCTGAGTGCATTTGCTTTTTGTCCTTATGACAAAACAGTTGGTATAAATGACTTAAAGGAGGCAGGGTATTTTGGTTAACAGTCCATAGTCCTTGGCTCTACTGATTGTGAGCCTATGGGGATGCAGAACGCTGTAGCAGTGGGAACCTGTGAGAACTTTCAGGAGCCTATGAGAGCCTGTGGAAGCCCATGGCAGCTTGTGGCAGCCTGTGGGAAACCTGGGAGCCCGTGGGAGCCCATAACAGCCTGTGGGAGCCTGTGGACGCCTGTGGCAACCAGTGGCAGCCTATGGCAGAAACCAGTTGCCTCCATCAAATTGGCCTGTGGGCATATCTGTGGGGCAGTTTCTAATGGTTGATGTAGGAGGGCCCAGCCTACTGTGGGAAGGGCATTCCTTTGGCAGATGGACCCTGGGCTGTACAAGTTGAAGGTGAGCCTGGGAGCCAGCCAGTAAGCAGAGTTCATCCACAGTTACTGCTTCAGTTTCTGATTGAGTTCCTGCCCTGACTTACCTTAACAATGGACTGTGGCCTAAAGTGTAAGCCAAATAAACTTTTTTCTTCCAAGTTTTCATTGGCCATGGTGCTTATCACAGCAACAGAAAACAAACCAAAACATCTGCTTGCCCTATTGCTGTGAGAAAATAGCTGACAAAAGCAACACAAGGAAGGAGGGGTCTGAGGGTATAGTACAGCATGGTGTGTGTGGAGGGGTGGCAGCAATAGTGTGAGGCAGATGGTTACCTGAATCCACACGGGAAGGCATGGAGACAGCTGCTCACATTGTACCCACAGGAGGCAGGTGTGGAGGCAACTGGTCGCATTGTACCCACATGGGGGAAGGTGTGGGGGCAGCTGGTCACATTGTACCCACATGGGGGAAGGTATGGGGCAGCTGGTCACATTGTATCCACGTGGGGGAAGGTATGGGGCAGCTGGTCACATTGTATCCACATGGGGGAAGGTGTGGGGGCAGCTGGTCGCATTGTACCCACATGGGGGAAGGTGTGGGGGCAGCTGGTCACATTGTATCCACATGGGGGAAAGTATGGGGCAGCTGGTCGCATTGTATCCACATGGGGGAAGGTATGGGGCAGCTGGCCACATTGTACCCACATGGGGGAAGGTATGGGGCAGCTGGCCACACTGCATCCCAGTCAGGGAACAGAGAGTTTAGCTCCTTCTCTTCTTTTTATTGGGTCTAGGACCCCAGCCCTTGGACTGTGGGTACCATCCACACTGGAAGTGGGTCTTCTCCCCTCAATGAAGCCAATCACTCCCAGACACACCCAGAGGTTTGACAAGGTGATTCAAGATCTGTCAAGTTGACAATTACTCAGCACAAGTGCCCAGGACAAGAAACTGCTCCAGAGAATTTAGTGACTTAACCTTCCTCCAGCTAGATCCCACACCCCAACGTTTCTAAATAACACCAACGGGGTACCAAGTTTTCAACAGTTAACATTTCATATTAGAACCATGACATTGGGACATCAGTGGGCCTCCCTGCAGCCAGTGGGAAGAAGAAAGGCAGCCGGGAAAGCCATCGTGAGCGCTGTAAACATTGGGCATGGAAGTCTCTTGTAACTCTCCATCCCACCTCCATCCTCCATTCTCACACTCACCTAACTGAAGTGAGACAGGGGGATGGATAAAGTGGGCCACTGTGATTTTTTTTATAAAAAGGATCTCATGTAATCCAGATTGGCCTCAAACTCTCTGTACAGCAGAGAATGGTCTTGAATTTCTGATCTTCCTGCTTCCGCCTCCTAAGTGCTGAGATGGCAGGCATGCACCAGCACTGGTTTATGTGGTGCTAAGGATAGAATGAAGGGCCTCTTACATGTTGGACAAGTGCTCTATCAACAAAGATACACCGCCAGCCATAATTCCCCACTTCTGGAGACAGACAGGTCTCTTACGTGGTCCAGGCTTTCTTCCAATGCCAAGTCCTGCTGCTGGGTTTGAATCAGAGGTGATTACCATCATGCCCTGCCCACACTGAAAGAAGAAGAAATGCGTTCTGGTGCACAGCTAGCTGTCTGCCACCCTCCCTTCTAGGTGTGCCTTAGGATGCTCTTCATGGTTGAGTCCTTGCCCTGGGTAACAGTTGTCTGACCTAATCAATGAACTTCAGCCAAGGCAGCAGAGCTGAACCTCTTTCAGATAAAATATGGGCGGTGTGTGTTTTAACAGAGAGCTAATAGAGATGAAAGATTTGGCACAGATACTTGACTCTGGCGAGGGTGGGAGCTGGAACAGAGCTGTTCTAGTGGCACCTCATCCAGATTATAGAAGAGACAGGGCTGGATTTGAACCAGGTCCTTCACTTGTGGAAATCACTGACCACTGACTCTCAGAGCTGGAGAGGTGGCTCCTATGGGTGAAGTTTTGCTGTGCAAGCTTGCGGAGCTGCATCAGGATCTCCAGCACTCATGTAAAACCTGGTGCATGCTGTATGCCTATAATCCCAGCCCAGCCCTGGGGTGGGGTGGAGAGCTGCAGGCAGGTAGAACCCCGGGGTTTGCTGGACAAGCAGCCTAGCCCGAACAATGAACTTCTTTCAGTAAGAGTCTGTCCCAAAAATAAGGTGGAGAGTGAAGAGGAAACATCCAACACCAACCTCTCACCTCCATATGGGTGTGTGCGCTCACACACACAATACACAACACACACACAAAACACATACAATATTGAAAATAATTCTCACCCTCAGTCTTTAACTTTCTCTAGGAAGGAGCCTCAAGAGACAGTGTTTCTGGTAAGCTGTGAGGGACTGTTAGGTGTTTGGACTGGTTTGATCTAAGAGATCCCACACACATCCACCATTGAAGTTGCCCTTTTGGGCATTAGCTTTGTACAAGGTGTGGGCTTTGGATAAGCATTTTTCTAAAGGTGGACTACAAGGAATTTGCAAAGATTGTGAGTGTGTCTGTGTGTGTGTGTGCGCGCGCGTGTGCGCACGCATGTATGCCCAAGGTGCATCCACTCATTGATTCCCCATTGATTTCCGATCAAGCTAGCACATGCTCACTCAAAGCTTTCCTGGAGATCTATAGCAGCTCAGATGCTTCCGGGAACACCTGAACAGCCACACACCTGCATTCTTCAGGTGTTGGCTGATACCCAACACCTAGAGAACAAGGGGAGGCTTGAGCTCCCGGGCAGGAAGAGCTGTGGGGAAGCGGGTTAGAGGAGGAGGAAGGCCCTCTGGCTTCCAGGTCCTGGAGAGTGTGTTCACTGGTAAATATAACCAACACACTGCGCAAATTACTGAAATACATAAGCTGTCATCGGAGCGAATACTTGTCACAGTCGCCTGCTTCTGAGTACTTATGAAGTGCCAGGTGCCATGTTCAGTACATCACACACACTCTCTTAACCAGGACCTCCCTGAGGACTGAGGGCAGCACTGCTATGGCGCTGTCAGACAGGCAGATTCAAATCCTACACACAGAAAGGCAGCTGGGCGTGAGCAACCCACTCAAGGCCACACCGCTGGGAAGGGACGACTCGGGACGGAAGCCCAAGACTGTCTGCTCACTGACCATCTCCAGCTGCCACATGGACTGCCACAGGCCCCAGTCTCCTCACTCACATTGCAACCTGCTCTGCTTGCCTTATAGGGAAGCAGGGGCCCAGATACACCATGGGGGCTCAGAAGGTAGCTCGGCTTGTAAAGCACTCGGCTTGTAAGCGTGAGGAGTGGAGGTTAACTCCCAGAACCCATGCTTTAAAAAAGCTACGTGTGATACCAAGCACTTATCCCATCCCTGGGAAGGTGGAAGAGGGCGGGTCCTAGGAGCTCTCTGGTCAGACAGAACAGCCTTCTTGACAAGTTCTCGGCCAGTGAGAGATCCTGTCTCTAAAAGCAACCAATAAACCAATAAATAAATAATGAATAAATATATAAGGGTAGACGGCAACTGAGAAATGACCCTTGTGATAGCCTACACGTGTGTGAACCCATACATGTGCGAACATACACACATATGCACACACATGTACACAAGGCAAAACAATAACATGAATCTTTTATTCATTTATTCTATTTTATATGTATGAGTGCTTTTTCTACATGTATATCTTTGTATCGTGTGTGTGTTTGCTGCCAGTAGAGGTCTGAAAAGAGCGTCAGATGTCCTGTGGAATTGCAGGTGGCTGTGAGTTCTCCGCATAGGTTCTAGGGATTGAGCCTGGCTCCTCTGGACGAACAGGCAGTACTCTTAGCCACTGAGTCATCTCCCTAGCCCCGGACTGTTCAGACTTCTACAAAATAATTCAACAGCACTGCTCCCAGGTTCCTCAGGGAGTAACAGAACCTTCCTCCAACATACTTAACAACAGCATTTGTGTTTGAAAACCTCTGAAGGTAATAGATTCTGTGTTTTTATCACAAGACATCAGCACATGACATAAGGCATATTAATTACCTCTACTTAGCAAATACAAATACATAATGTATATGTATTTCAACACAGCAGACTGAAAAAAGAAACAAAGTTAGCTCCTCCACATGCAAACAACATGAGAGGAAGGGCGCTCTTGACTTGCCTGGCAGAGAGTGGTTCCACACCAGAGCTCACAGCTGTCTTTTCCCCAGTAGAACATCCGGGAATGAATGTCATCATCACACTGCCAGAACTCTCAAAAAGTCCATGGAGAGAATCCAAGACTAGGGCCCACAACTGGTGTCAAAAGACAAGCCACAGAGAGGGTCACGGTGGACGTGGATACTCCAGTCTCCATCAGGCACTCAGCCAACAGCAGTATGAAAGCCCATATGTAAAATTACCCTGACTCCTGACCATAAAGATGGTGAGAGATGGTAATGCTGGCCACTAACTTGGAGGGCAACTGTGATGGCCACTGTTATTCATCAGTTTGACAGAATCTAGAGTCCCGAGGCAGACAGCCTCTGGGCATGCCTGGGGAGGGTAATCCTGGCTGTGGTGAGGAAGTGAGGAAGTGGGACCGTCCCCAGTGACTGGATCCTGACCTTTAGGGGTGGAGAGAGGAAGCAGCACCCATCGCTGTCTGCTTCCTGACTGGAGCTTCAAGCTCCCGCGTCTGTGTCTTTCCCACCATGGTGGTCTACACCTTGAACTGTGGGCCAAATAAACCCTTTCTCCTTTAAGTTGCTTCTGTCAACTACTTTTTCACAGCAACAGGACAAGACAATAGCTGAGGCAGAACCTGGGCTAATTCGTGGCTTGTGTGTAAAGTTACAGGGTATGTACAATTCTTGGTTCCATGCAAAAGAAGCTAATTCTAGAGAATGGAAGCAAAGAGAGAGTGTTCTGGAAGTGTGTCAGGGTTCATTAAACACCTGGGGTCCAGGCCTAGGATCCCACCACTGCCGCTGCCGCCACCACCACCACCACAGCAACAACCACCCTGCAGGCTCTGGAATAGCCAGGTAAGCGCACCTCCATCGTTATATTTTTAGTTTTATCTTTGTGTCTGTGTGTGGATCTGTGTGTGCATATGTGCACACGTGAGTGCAGTGCCTCTGAAGAGGGCTTCAGGGTTCCCTGGAGCTGGAGTTACAGCTGGTTATGGGTCCTGGGAACCGAACTCAGGTCCTCTGCAGGAGTAGCATGCATTCTTAACCACCGAGTCTCTGCAGTCCCATTTCCATTGTTCTCAAGAGCTACCATGCATGCCACCAATCAGCCTGGTTAGGCTGTCCAGACAACTGTAATAAATGTTACTGGCTAGGTAGCTTCAATAGCAAACGCAGACACCTGGGGGTCCTGGCAGGTTGACAGTCCCACTAAGCATCACACACCTTCAAAGAGGCAGAACTTTTTTGACTCCTGGTTTCAGAGGCCTTGGTTCCATTTCTTCTGGGCCCATGCATGGTGAGGCAGGGCATCTCAGTGGTGTCAAGTGGTAGAGTGACGTGGCTCATGGGGGACAGGAGGCAGAGAGAGACACATAGGGACCAGGACAAGACACAGTTGTCCAGGGCATGTCCCAATGACCTACTTCCTCCAGCAAGCCCCAACTCCTAACTTTCACTACCTCCTGATTACATCGTCAAACTACAACTCCATTGATGAGATCAGAGCCCTCATGATACAATCAATTCCCAGCAGCCCTACCTCCAAATACCACTTTGTAGAGAAGTAAGACTTCTACACAGGATCCTCTTGCAGAACACTTCAGATCCAAACAACAGCCAGAGTGACCGCAGCCTGACTTTGGGGACCCCAAACACAGCAGGAAACAAGGCAGGTGTGACGACCAATGCCACCTTCTCTCTTGTACACTTTCATTTTTATTTTTTAAGACCAGGTCTCACCTTTTAGACCAACCTGGCCTCAAACTCACAAAAGTCCGAATGCCTCTGCCTCCCGAGGCAGGCCCAGAGGTGTGCACCGCCACACCTAGATGTCCTGGATGTGTGCTTATGCTCACTTACCCGAGATTCCCAGGGCCGGGAGGTCCACTCCATCGCCACTCTACCCCGCTACAATCCCATCTTCATACTCCACAGTTTCCCAGCAGCACTCACCCTCTCTGATGCTGTCTTTCCTGATCTCACCCGCTGCGGGCTGACAACTAATATGCCTGTCCTTGAGATAATATCTCTATAACATTAACCAACTAAGATTTACGTTAGTTTTTTGTTGTTGTTGTTGTTGTTGTTTTGCCGGAAGCTGTAACCGTCTCTACTGATAAGAAACTAGTGTAGATGAGATTAAAAGGAGCATGATAAAGATCACCTACAGATAAGAAAATAAAAGAAAGACCACCAGGAAGCTAAGCACAAAGTAAGCACTCTGATAGATACTAAGCAAATGAATAAACACGTGTGTAAGGCTTGTTAAAAGATAAATAGCAGGCTAGAGACACTGCTCACGGTTACAAGCACTGAATGCTCTTCCAGAGGACCTGGGTTCTGCTCCCAGGCCCATAGTGGTGCCTACAGCCATCTATAACTCCAGGAGATCTGATACCTTCTTCCGGCCTCCTCAGGCATAGATACACATGGTGCACAGACACACAATGCAGGCAAAACACCTAGACACATAAATTAAATTTAAAAATTTAAAAGGCAATGTATCTCATTAGAAAGCACTCTAGATCTTACACCTGTAACTCCAGCAATAAGGAGACTGAGGCAAGAGATCTGCCACAAGTCTGAGGCAAACCTGGGCTACAGTGTGAAATCCCTTATAAAAAATGAAGATTATCATAGTTTTCAAAGGTTTGTCTTGTGTTTTATGTGTATGTGGGTGTGTGTGTTGAGTATATATCACTTGAGTTCAGTGCCCACAGAAGATAGAAGAGACACTCAGGTTCTCTTGGAGTTGGGGTTACAAGAAGTTATGAGCCATTTGTTGTGGGTGCTAAGAACCAAATTTGGATCCTCTGAAAGAACAGCAAGTGCTCTTAACTGCTGAGCCACCTCCCAGCCAGGATGACTGTATTCTTGTTTTGTCTACTAGTCTTTCTCTCTTATGACTGTATTCTTGTTTTGACTACTTGTCTTTCTCTCTTATGACTGTATTCTTGTTTTGTCTACTAGTCTTTCTCTCTTATCTGCTCGTCTTTCTCTCTTGTCTTCTAGTCTTTCTCTTCATACTTTTCCATGATCTCACAGACCCATTGAGACTTTATCAGCCAGAAGGGAAGAGGGTGATGCAGGCTAAAGGATGGCCCGAAAAGGGAAAGATTGATGGCACACTGGACAGGGGCCTTCACTGTAGAATATATAATCCATCTCTGATTAGTTAAAATATAAACAATGTACTGTGGAGCCTCCATAGTTCACAAACGTCAGGAAGAGCTGAAAGAATACATGTAAGTCAAATTTTAAGCTCCTCTAAATAAGTGTTTCATGTCCTGCTCCACCCTGCACCCCTGCCACACACACACACACACACACACACACACACACACACACATACGGAGAGAGAGAAAGGGAGGGAAGGAGGGAAAGAGAGAGAATTTAACTGTGAACCAGTCCTGCCTGAGTTCAGTTGGTTGCCAGAATGTCTAAGAAGTGTAGTTTATGTTCTCAGTCTCTGAAACACAAGAAGGTACAAAGTATGTGGTGTTGGAAGAGAGTGTAAATTTAATTCACCAACATTGGTGACCTTTGTTTATGTCTCTGTATGTGGGAAGGCCAGAGGACAACTTTGGTTGCCATTCCTAAGATGCTGTCTAGCATGTTTGTTTATTTATAAAAGTTCTCTTGCTGGCCTGGAATTTGTCAAGCAGCTAGGCTGGTAGGCCAGCAAATCCCAGGGGTCCTCCTTTACCCGCCTCCCAGTGCGTGTACCACCCAAGCATGTACCACTATACCCAGCTTTTTAAAATTCGGGCTCTGAAGATCAACCTCAGTCATCATATTTGCAAGGCAAGCACTTTACCAACTATGCTATTTCTCTAGTCTCCTGGAGCTTTCGCTAGGTACTTACTAGTCTTCTCCATTTTATTCTTGAGTTTAATGCAGGAAGCATGCAAGAAAAGTGCCTTCCCTCTGACTCCCATCATCGCCGAGACTCTAGGAAAACAGGCACTCTTCATCATTGACTTTTTATCACCATAACACATGCAGGGCTTAGCATAAGGTAAATGTAAGAAGGTAAAAGTGGATGATATGGATGGATGAATAAATGGATATGCATGGATGGGCATATATGGGTAGGTGGGTGAGTGGGTGGGCAGATATGTATGTATGGATGTAAGGATAGATGGATGGATGGATGGATGGATGGATGGACGGATGTTTGAGCACACTATAAAGCTTTACTCTGGTGAATCTATAATCCAGTCTGTCCTATATAGTAGCAGTACCCACTATCTATACATAGCTACTTAGCCTTTGAGATGTAGCTAGCACAACTGAAGAAATAAATTTTCATTTTACCTTGTTTCAGTAAATTTAAGAAAAATTTCTAATTCTATTTTGTAAGAGTTTTTTTTTTTAAACTTGCAGTCTGTTGTATGTATGTGAGTGTACTTTGTTCAGCTATAAATTTTATGAGAGCTAAATACATCTCCAATATTTCAAATGACTAGTTAACAAACACTGGCTGCTTTCTGTCACTATGCCAAAATTCTTGAGAAGGAAGGAAGATTTGGGCTCACAGTTTCAAACGTTCTAGCCATGGCCAATAAGCCCAGTGGGGTGGCTTTGGCCATGTGACAGCACAGAGCATCATGGCGGGAGCGTGTGGGAGGGCACCTCATGGTGACTGGAAAGCAAAGAGACTGGCAAGGAAGAAGATGATAAATCTTATGATGAGTTCTCTCCAAAGACTTAACTCCCGAAACTAGGCTCCATCTCCCTAAGGCTCCATTACGTCCCTCTCAGCAGCACAAGACACACTGGGGACGAAGCCCGTAATGTGTGGGCTCTGCAGAGCCATCACGGATAGAAACTACAGTGGTGTACAGGTAGAAATGTGCTGTAACTACAAAATGCATCCCAGATGCCAGGCATTTAATATGAAAAATAATTTGAAATGTGCCCATGGGCCAGTGAGTCGGCTTAGTGGGCAGAGGTTCTCTCGAAAGCACAGAGACCTGAGTGCAGTGCTTGGAGCTCACATAAAGGTAGGCAAGAAGAATCTCCCAAGGTTGCCCTCGGGGCTCCACACTTGTGTGCGCCCATCCCACACAGGAAGCACACAGCAACAATGACAATAAGTTAGGGCCAGCGAGAAGGCGAAGTAAACAAAGAGCTCATACATAAAGCTAATGGCCTGAGTTCAAGCCCCAGAACCCTCCGTGAAAGGTGAGAACCATTTCCCAAAAGTTGTTCACTTGTCCCCCATACACACCTGCTTGCTCTCTCTCACACACACACATAAATTAATTGATTAAATAGTAAACTTCTAAAGAATTTAAATACACCATTAATTTTTGAATGGTTGAATGGAAATGATAACCTGGATATATTAGATTTAACAAAATATATTATCCAAATTGATGTCATGTGCCTCTTTTTACATTAAAATTTTTATTACATTTATTTCCAGGGGAAGGGAGTCACACGTGTGCCACAGTGTGTGTATGGAGGTCAGGAGACAACCTGCAGGAATCTGTCCCACCCTTCCACCAGGTAAGTGTCAGACTTGGCAGCAGGTGCCTCTGAGCCGTCTCAGCATCCCCCTTTTTACATTGTTGAGGAGACTCTCAGAGAAGGTGAGTGTGTGGCTCTTACTGTATTTCAACTGGGTGACGAAGATCTGGACCTCAGTGCTATCACCCGCGCTCTGAGTAAGTACTGAGCCATGCTTACCTGTGAGTCCTGGAGGCGCCGACTCCACCCCACCCTGTGATCCCCCTTGTTTACCCCCAGACCCTTGCCTATGGGAACAAGGCGAGACAAGGCCTCTGTGACACTCAGGACAGCAGTCACGAATTTGTTTTTCAGGACCAGACAGGTGACCTATCAAGGGAAGGGCTGGGAGAGAAGCCTCATGTAGCCATCAAGCGTTTTTAGTAAAGTCAGTGCACAAGAGGGAAATAGCTCCATGTGACAGCGTTACCGTGTGACATCTCTGTCCAGACTGTGGACTCAGAGGTCCTTGGTAGGCCTCTTCTATTCTTGCTTAGCTCTGAGGGTGGAAAGGCTCTGTTCTGGTCAGCCCAAAAGTTAGGGCAAAGCATTAGGTCTTCTGGCACCCACTAACATTCACCCGCTCTTGACTTTAGTTACCAGAAATATATACTAGTCACGTGGGAACCATGTAGCCTGCACCTGTCCCGGGACATTCAAGCATCCTTTTATCTGTCCTGGAAACTCGTTCTGAGAAGCCGGCCTAGGCAGCCTGAGTGACTAATCTTGGTTGTCAGCTTGCTTGGATCTGGAATCTGCTCAAATGCAAGCTGTTGGGCGTGCCTGTGAGGTAAGGTCAGCTTTGATTTTCTTATCTGGAGTGGGAAAGATCCATCCTATGTGTGGGTGCACGGGGAGTACCTTCTGGTGACGGGTAAAAGGAAAAACCAAGAGAAAAAGCTTGGCCTTTTGCCTGTTTGCCTTCACTCTGGCTGGCAAGTTTCTCAGCCCTATTGCAGTGGTGGTAGCAACTCTTTACTGGTGTCAAACCCCAATTCCCTGTTCCTCTCCTCAGGCTTCCAATGTGGACCGAAGACTAGTGATTCTCCAGGAATCCTCTAGACCTTTGGCACAAATTGGGATTGCTAAGGAACCCAGCCATACGGACTAAACAGCTGCCAGGTTCTCAGTCTCTTTGGTGTGAAGACAGCCATGTCAGCTCATATCCTATAAGTAGATCTAATAAGCACTATTTTAAAGGACATATATATATAAAGGAGATATATATATATATATATATAACCACTCCTGTCCCTCTAGCAAACCTTAACACACGCCAGAAAGCATTCTCTCCCATGATGGGAATCAGAACTCCCACAACCCCCTCTCCTGTAACCCCTGTGGCTGCTGTTTGCTATATAAAATCAATTGTTCCAGAAGGGACTCCAAGGATGCCTTTGATTGGCCTGCAGAGAAGAAGCTGCAGGGGATGGAGGGGGGAAGTGCCCTTTTCTGGCCAAGTCTGAGCCAAGGCACCAGTGGTGTGGAGAGAAGGGAGAAGAAGGGCAGAAGGCGACAAGTGAGGATTAAAGAACAGGGAGGGGCCAGAAGGGCCCAGATCCTAAGGCTTCCAGAAGGCGAACTGAGCTGCCGGGTACTGGTCTCATCCCGGAAGTACACTGCAGCAGACTCATATACTGTTACCATCCAAGGCCACTGGAGCCTGGAGAGACAGCTCAGTGGTCAGGACCAGAGTTCAGTTCCAAGCACCCTGGCCAGATGGCTCACAACCTCCAGCTCCGGGGGAGCCAACGGCTTCTTCTGCTCCCCGCTGATACCTGCACTCACATATGCGCATATCTACACAGAATATAATTGAAATTTTAAAATTGTATTAAAAAGTCATACCTATGTGCAAAGTTATCACTCTTGGCAAAACTTAGTTAAGAAGAAAGGCATTTTCATGTTTTACTAATATTGCTCACCACTAAAAAGTACCAAAATTTTACTTAAATGTGGAAGTGAATTGTTAGGGCTTTCCAAAGAGATTGTCTGTCTTTGAACAAATTAACAAAATGATTAAGAAGCAAGAGTATTAATAGCCGGAACTGTTGACTGGTTGGAGTGTCCTTTAACCTCTAGTCTTTCCTTCCTGGCCTTAAAGGAGACCTTGATCTGGGGGGGATAGTTGGGGCTCTTCCAGGAGTCTTGATATCAGCATTAGTTCTGAGGTAGTGATGGGGGATTTGTTTTAATAAAAAAAGCACGCAAAGATGGGGGGGGGTGTTCTATATCTATAGCTAGATAGAGACAAAGTAGTGTGAAGCCCTGAGCCGCTGAAGGTCAGGCTGACCCTGAAAGGGGGCAACTGTAGGAAAAGGAGCCAGAGGCTTAACACGCTCAGCTGGAGGTGGAAAGACCTGGGCTGCGAAAGAATGTGTACCCTGAAAGCTTCTCAGCTTCGTGTGTGTGTGTGTGTGTGTGTGTGTGTGTGTGTGTGTGTGTGTGTGTGTGTGTGTGTGTGTGTGTTGAGAGAGACAGTGGCAGAGAACGAAGACAGGTGTGACCTTCACGGGAAGATGGGAAGACATGAAGGGACAGGAGTGTGAGGCCAGTAGGTATGACTGCCCTTCTCTAGATCTGACCTTGAACCCGCTGCCAACCTCCTCACACCCCGCAGGTGAGCTCTTTAAGGCAGCCCAACACACTCACTCTTGGTTCTACTCTGTGCACCCACCCTATTCTCCAAGCCCCACCCAAAGATCTCTCCCATGATCCTCTCTGGAGACTACTCTTTGCCCCGGCCCACCTCAGCGCCCGCCCTTCTCAACTCAAAGCTAAGCACAGCTCCACACCCACCGCATTCCCTAACCATAGGAAGGTAAGTCTAGAGTGTTGCACTCAGCTGATGGTGAGTGCATCTCAATTCGGCAGAACAGACTCCAGAACAAGATCAAAGAAGCCGACATTCCCCACGATTCCTGCTCCGTGAATACTTGTGGACTGAGCAGTCTCCATCTCAGTGTAATTGCAGGGCCACCTGGCCGTCCACGAGAAAATAAAACAGCATTTTGGAAGCTGACTGGGCTGTGGCCATCTCCCAGACTCTCGCGCCCTCTACCGACCAGGAAGGAACCTGCACTCAAAATAAAGATGGCCAACAGGATAGAGAGTGGTCCTGATGCAGGGCTGATGGCAAGGCAGTCTAGCCTCGCTGGGGATTCCAGCTCGGTCCACCCGGGTCTGTGCCAATGACCCTGAACACATAGGCATGACCCGGCCCACGGCAGCACCCTGCGAGGCCCCGCAGGGCATGCTTAGAGTTTCTCATTCAGCTCCAGGTCATAGTTCTCCCAGGCGCCTCCATGCATCGTGGCAGGGCTGCCCCGGGGGGTCCGGTTCAGGTAGTTCTGGATAGCGGAGGCGCAGTCCAACCGTTCCATGGTGGTCATGAGGTAGTGAAGCTCCTGCAGGCTGCCGTTCTGTTCCTCGAACAGCTCCAGGATGGCCGCAGCAGGACTGCGTTGGCAGGACAAGAACCTGTCTCCAAGGGACAAGGAACGGTGAGAAGAAAGCAGGGAAACTAAGGAGCAGTATGAGGCCCACCCTGTACCGCTCCCCTGGGTCCCACTCCTCTTGTGCCTCGGGTTCCTCTTACTAAGCTGAAATCTTGCATGAGACAGCATCTGAGATTGTCCAACCTTTTGGCATTGTGACAACGTTGTCCTAGTTAGCTTGCTGTTAACTGGACACAAGCTACAGTCATCTGGAAGAGGAAACTTCAACAGAGAAAATGCCCCCATCAGATTGCTCATAGGCAAATCTTTGGGGGCATTTTCCCGATTAATGATTGATATGAGAGGGTCTGGCTCACTATGGGTGATGCCACCACTGGACAGATGGTTCTGGATGGTACAATAAAGCAGGCTTGGGAAAACCATGGGGAGCAAGGTAGTGAGGAGCATCCCTCCATGGCTTCTGCATCAGTTCCTGCCCCCAGCTCCTGTCTTCAGTTCCTTGACTTCCCTTCATGATAGAGTGTCATGAATAAGCAAATAAACCCTTTTCTTCCCAAGTTGATCTTGGCCATGGTGTTTTATCACAGCCATAGAAAAGTCAAACTGAGACAGGTATTATCTACAAATTTCACCCTTGGGAACCACGCATGTTAAAAAACAAAATGGAAAAATTCACACTTAAAGTATGCATAGGACTTCGTGTTGTATGGCATGCATAGTTTCTGTGATGACCCGTCATGGTTTGGGAACCTTCTAGAATCTCTTTTACAATCTCTAACTCCTGACTGCCTCACTCCTCCACCACCCAGGGATGCCCTGCTTCTCTGACCTGTCCTTGCCCCCCTCCATCCTAAGCTTCCTGTCTCCAGGCCCATGCCTATGCCACTTTGCGTAGCCTGACCCCCTGCACCCCGGCTGCTCCTCACAGCTAGAGTGACTGACTCTCCGTGGTTCCCTCTCTGACATCTTTTCTGACTCTCCAGACCCAGCTATTCCTGTTTCAACTGCGTGTGTCTCTCTTCAGTGTTCCACAATACTGAGCACACACAGAGGGCACAAAGGAAGCTTGCTGTTGTTCTGGGGTTCTCAAGGCCCTTGCTATAGATCATCTGTGCTCCTAGGAGGTGAAAACGTATTTCACACTATGTCCCAAAGCTTAGTGGCACATAGACAGGCACCCGACAGTTGCCTCAATCCGTTCTGCCTCCAGGGTCTGGTTCTAGCTCGCCCATCCCTGACCACTGCCTTCACGCCTGGGCTCTAGGACCTGCACAGGATTGTTCTTCTACCCATCCCTTTGTGAGCTTCTCGGCAGGGGCCCCAGCCACATCGCCACTGTGCTCGCTAACACTGCCTGTGTTAACAAGAGGCAGGCTTCCAGCTCCATGTTGTACACACATCATCCTGTAATCTGCTTTTCCATGCCTTGGGCCACAGTGTGGCGAGCACTCACTAGCATCAGTGACTTGTATCATTTCTTGTGAAATATTTATTGCATGCCTACTATGAGACAGACATCATATAACTGACCTCGGGCTGAACGAATGGGTTTGGCGTCCTGGGGAGAGTGAGGTATTCTAAATTCTACTGAGGCCCTAAATTCAACTGTAAAACTATAGTTACTTTTTTTTTTCACTTACAAAATCCACATAGCAGATACACAGGAGTGTGAACTAGAAGCTGACTTCCACAGAGAACATACAAAAGGCTTCCACTCTATGCCTACCCGAGGAATGAACTGAAACAATGAGCTTGGCCCGGCTCCGACACACAGGTGGGCGGGGGCTCTCACACCAGGGTCCCAGCAACCCTGAGGCTCTCTTACAAAAACCGGAATCTTAATGTCTGCTCCCATTTTCTTCAGTCCTGAACTTTAACAATAATTAAAACAAAGCTATCTCTGGTATAGAGGACTGAGACACTGGGGACAAGTCACCCCCTCGGTCCCTGAGAGAGAGGAGGACTGTCCAGAACCAGGTCTACTTGTCTTCTGTCTGGCCTTTGCCTCCTGACTAAATTGTAACACAGTTGTAAGCAATTAGAGTCTTTCTTTCCCCAGTTTGGAACTAAATCTATTTTTATCAATTTCTGTTTTCCAGTTTCTTGGGAAACATAGGGAAAGCAGGTGACTGGTTTACAGACCTGAGTGTCTGATAACAGTTACTCTGGAGTTTAAGGATGTAGAATCGGCAGAAACATCTGTTCTTCCAAAGGGACTCAGGTGGGAAGTAGCCATTCGCTAACTTTCAAGTCACCTCCTTGTCTGTGGTCCAGTTCCCAGAATGTCCTGAAGTCGCCCCAGCCCAGCCCACCTTTGACTTCCCCGGTTGCTCACCGGATTTTCATGCCACACAGCCCCATGTGGGAGGCCAGTCTACGCCAGTCATTCCCAGTGACACTGTTAGGCTCCAACAGCATCTGCAGCTGCTCAAAGAGCTCCGGGGGCAGCCTGCAGCACGGAACAGGGTGTTTACAAAAGGAAGGCTCAGGGACCAAAGGCTGGGCAGACAGTTCAATCTGCTGTCACACAATCACGAGGTCTTGAGCCCAACAACCAGCGCCCACATAAAAAGTCTGGTGGCATGTACTTGTGACCTGAGCATGGGAGAGAGGGAGACAGGCAGATCCCTGGGGCTTGGTGGCCAAGAGCTCCAAGTCCCAATGAGAGACTTTATCTCAAAAACAAGATGATGGCTCCTGGGGAGTAATACCTAAGGTTCACCACTGGCCTCCATGCGCATGCACACACGTGCTTTCACACACCTACATACATGAACACACATATGAATGCACACACGCGTGCATACACACACACACAAAGGGACTCTATAGTTCTCCATTCCATTACCTTCTGGGGATGCTGAGGCAGGATTGCCAAACACCCCCAGACAACAGTCGGGCCACCTTCACCTCACCTATTGCATGGGGGAGGCTGAGAGACAGGAGGAGGTGCTGCCCAGGACTCTTCCTCTGAGGCCTGGAACCTGAGGATTTCCATGTACTTGGCTTCCAAGCCCTGAATCACCAACAGGGACAGGGAACACACTCAGGGGTCATGAGAAACTCCTCCCTCAAGGGGCCCCACTGCATTCCTCTTGACTTTCCTTCAACCTGCCACAGCCTTGTCACCAGAATATACGGCCTCCACTCCCCCATCCTTCCCCCTCCCGCAGCACCCTGGACCCTCTGACTCCAAACTTCAGAACCTCCACAGTCAGACTTAGATTTGCCCCTTAGAATAATAAAAACCACACGGGATGCATCCTAAGCTGCCAGAAGGCACGAGCAAGACAAGGACACCACCCACTAACAGAGAGACTGACCTCCAACTGTCCTCCCAAATGACAGTGTGTGGTGTCTGCCCCCATCCTGCAAGATTCTACTTTGGGTTTTCCAAAGACTCTCAGACCTGACATGCTGGTCTCTTCTCGGCTGCCGTGGGGAGTGCGGAGATAGCTAACCCCTTCCACCTGCTCAAGTTCCCCTTCCTAGTTATTCCCACTGAAGACAGATGGGACCTTGGACGAGGCCAGGTCTTCCAGATGCCCTAGCTGTCCTGAACTGGGAGAAAGAGTCAATGTAGGATTTGAATTTTTTAATCTTCTAACACATCCATCCATCCATCCATAAAAAGGGCTCAAGGATGGAGGGTAAGTAGGGGCCAGCTGATCTAAGTCCCTTAAAGATCTGGCATGGTAGCTCTATGGCAAATGCACTCTTTAGCTACTTTGTTTTGTAATTAGGTCCCTACTCACTGCCTACTGGACCCTTCTCCCTTGCCCAGACCTTCCACAGGTCCTGCACAACTCACATCCTGGAAGGTGTGCATGGTAACAATGATCTCATTGGTTACTGCCGAGCAGTCTTCATTCTCATTGGCTACAAAGAGAAGCAAGATGGGTGAGCAAGAGAAAGACTCAGGGTAGGAGCAGAGAGTGGGGCTGTGGAATAGGGTGGCTGGGAGGGACAAGCAGGAAGTGAGCAGGGCTCCTGGCATACCTGCCTTTCTCCGGAAGCAGAAAGAACGGAAGGGGCACTTTCCATGCCAGATATGAAGATGAGGAACCAGCTGGCTACTGCTGTCGTCCACGTTTTCCCAACCTGGGGAGAGGACAGAAGCAACAGGCCTTTGAGCTCAAGGCCTTCCACAAGTCTTTAAGGAGGTTGTCGAGGGCCATCAGGATGACAAGGGGCAGAAGGGTCTCAAGTCAGTGGAAATCCAAGAGCTTGAGTGGGTACCTCAAACTGGCCTTGTTTCTATGCCTGTGTCTCTATACTACACACACACACACACACACACACACGCACACACACGCACGCACGCACACACACACACACACACGCACGCACGCAGCCCTCCAGTCTCCATCCTCCCTTTCTCTACCCCACCTCTTAAAGCAGTTGTATGCCCCAGCGATGTTCCTGTCCAGAACTATACAGAGGATTCCAGAAACACCATCAGCATCCCCAGCCTTAAGAAGAGTCCCAGCAGGCAGGGAAACTCAGAACACAATTCTCAATCCGAGGTCCTCTCGCTTCCAGCCTCCCGCCTCACATCCTTCTAGTCCAGGATGGCTGGCGAGGACAGAGCGGGAGACAGAGGAATGTGAACAATGCCAGGAGGTCCTCTCAAGGCTGCTGGAACCAAATCCAGGAAATGATTTCCTGGAAGACCAGAAGGGAGCCCCGAACCCTCCCTCCCATGGGGCTTTCCAGCCCCACCCCCCGGGCCGGGCCCCTCACCCTCAGAGATGTACTTCAGCTTCAGGCACTGGTCTGCTCTGGCCCCAGTGAAGTCGAAGAGCTGGCAGGGCCCACGCATGCGTCCACCGTGGGGCTGTTCATTGGTGATAGCCCACTGCAGGGCGCAGGGAGTATTATTCAGGAAGTAGACACGCAACTGCAGGTGGGTCTGCCCGGGTGCCAGTGGGGAGCAGAACACTGCCAGCTGCAGCCACTTGCGGGCTGTCTGACCCAGGGGTGCCTCCAGAACGCAGGTGTAGAGGCTGTGGAGGGAGATGGTGGCGGACGCCCATGCATAAGCACCCAAGGTGCCTACCCCCATACTCCTGTCACCTAAGGGATCTCTGAGCAGGTGAGGAGAGCACTCCAAGTAGGTAGAGAAGGAGGACCAGGTAAGAGACGGAGTGGCTCAAAGAGTCGAGAGGTGAGTAGGCCATGGTGGCTGTGCTGGTAAGGCTGTCAACCTGACAGGGTCTATAATCCCCACGGACACAAGTCTCTGAGCACGTCAGTGAGGGAGTTTCTCGCCTGAGTGATTGAGGAGGGAAGACCCACCCTGACAGACAGGATGGGGTTCCTGGACTGAGTGGAAAACAAATGACGCGGCAACAGCCACCCCTTTCTCTAACACCTGGCTGAAGAGGCAACACGAGCGGATGCACCCCCAAGCCCCTGCCTCCATGATTGACCTGTGCCCTTGGAACATGGGCCCAAGTGGCTTTCCTCAGGTTGCTTTGGTCAGGTGTTTGTCACAGCAGTGAGAGGTGACTAATACAGTGACTGCCACCTCCTGGGGAGGCAAGCGAGTGTGTATTGTCTGCAGCAGAGACAAATTAATCACGGGGAGCCACAATCTGAAGGGGGTCCTGCACATGGTCCTCCTGGGGGGTGGATGGGTGAAAAGGAAACTAGGGAGCAGAGGACCTAAGACCCAAGAGATGGAGATCAGGCATGATGAGCTTGAACGGAGCAACCTGCCCTTCCTTAAGAGTTTGGGGGCAGTCCTGAAGTGGGGCATGGGTGGAGAGAGGCAGCTATGAAGGACAGATGTGGAGACAGGACAAACTCACTACAGGTGTGTCCAACCTTTTGACACCGAAGCAGAATGATGTCGTCCACAGTCACACTCAAGAACCATACAATTAAATTTCAAAAACAAAAATCTCAATGTTTTAAGCAAGTCTACAATTCTGTGTTGGTACTTGTTCACAGCCATTTGGGCCGTATGGACTGTGGGTTGGATGTGCCTACTAGACAGAGGGATGGGTTGAATCAGGTGCCTCCAGATAGGCAGAGAGGGAGCAGTGGGACACAGTCTCAGATAAGGTGTCCATGACAGAAATGACTGCCGTGGACATTAGAACAGCATTCCCAGAGAGAGGGCCACAAAGGTCCTAAAAGACTGCCGAAGCCAGGGGTAGCAGTTCTGACACAAAGACAAGAAGGGGGCAGACAGAGAGGGGGGGGCACAGAGCAGGGGACAGGCCAATGGACAAGGCCTACCTGAAGTGAGAGAGCAGGATACGACACTCATCCCGGGAGGTATAAGCCCCGGGCCGACCCAGACGCCTCCAGTCCTTGGCATCCAGCAAGGAAGTATTGCTGTTGTAGGCACAGGCCTGACTGGGCTCCTGGGCACAGTGCTTGAATGTGAGGGTGCAAGGCTTCAGGAAGGAGGCTCCATGAGGGCCACATGCCACCACAGGACTCACTAGCCCCTGTCTGTGAGACAATGATGGGGCATCCGTCAGGTCCCACACCAGAACCAAGGACACCCTCTCCTGGCGACCCACTGCCACAGCACCTGGAGGGACAAAGGGCTGAGGTGAGGCCAACACGCAAGGCCAGACAGAGAGGGCAGGGACTCTGAGCCCAAAGTCCAGAGCTGAGGGCACCCAGCAGAACACCAAGAGGCTGTGTGAATGAGGAAGTCTACCGTGAGCTGACTTAGAGTCACCATTTCCTTGCACAGCCACAGCCACTCGGATGGGGACATGTGTGACTTTACACAGCACAGCCTTCCTTTGTTTGGAGACTTGTCTCAGCAGGCTGTCTTTAGAGCAAGGCATTTTATTTCCACCTGCGGGGAAGCTGTCCCGAAAGATATGTGGAGACTCATCTTTGGAGAATCTATCTTTGGAATCAAAAAGGCTAAACTATAAATACAGTTTTCCAAATCCAAAGTTATCTGTGGGTGGAGCTCAGATGGGGTACCCTACCTTGCTGCCTGAAGAACTCTGCCAAGAAGGATGCTGGGAGTAGTTACCTGGCGGGATGAGCAGAGAAATGCCTGTGTCATGCAGCATCAGGCATCCGCCACGGTGGTCCACCTCTCGAGCAGAATACACCAGTAGCTTATGCATCAGCTTCCGGGTGATGGTCTGGCCCCGGGTGGGCGTGTGGAGTTCCTGGTAGAATGCAGCCACCTCCGGTAGTGTCGGGGGTGGGCACTGCCTTGGGGGCTCATATTCTGGTAATGGAGTAGGTGGGAACACTGTTTCCTCTTGGTCATCTGGATTCCTGCAGTCTCCTGGCAGCCACCGAGGACAGTGCCAGCGAAGGCATTGAACCAGAAGGAAAGCACTGGCCACAGGTATCCCCACCAACAGAAGGAACTGGGAAGGGTACACAGAACTGTCCTGGGGGCTCATCTGCCTGGTCACGCCTACACCCCTGCACCAGCCAAGGCCAAGGGCCTGCGGGGAAAGTGGGTAGAGTCAGTAGAGCTGTACTAAGTCTTTAATTTGTGGAAGCCAAGGCTTCACTCCCCTACAGGAATGCTCCCCCACTTTTTTCCCTCTCCCCCATGTAGGTACACACAAACACATTCAACAGCCTTCCTGTGCTAGGCATGGTGGTACACATCTATAATTCCAGCCCTTGTGAGGCAGTAAGATTTGAAGTTCAAGGCCAGCCTGAGCTACAAACTGAGACACGGTCTCCAAAAGAAAGAGCTTCCCACAGTTCTCCACAACCTAGGTCAGCAAAATAAATCCTGGGCATAAAGAACGTATATTCTGAGTTAGAGGACATGAGTTCAAGTCACTGTACCTATTACGATTACCATATTGCTTAATTTACCTCAATGTCCTCACCCACCCAAGTATCTACTTTTGAGCCAGTAGAGGTACATGTCTATAATCCTAGCAATCAGGAGGCTGCGTCAGGAAGATCCTGAATTGGAAACCAGCTTCGGTGACATAGCAATTCAAAATCTATCTTTATTTATGAGCACTCATTTTAATATATATATATGGGGAAAAAAGCAACCACCAACCTGATTGATATAAACATGTATAGGCAGAGGGCAGAGCGCTCTGCATGCACAAGGCCCTGGGAAGAGAGAGGGTGAGGAGAGGAGAGAGAGAATGTAAAGTATAGAGAGGTGTCTTCAATAGTGGTACGTCATAAAAACACAAACTAATTATGTAACTTGACATATTTTATTGGTCACATTACAAAGTAACGGTAGGGGCTGGAAAGATAGATGGCTCAGTGGTTAAAAGCATCTACTACTCTTGCAGAGAGATCTGAGATTCAGACTCCAGCATCAGTGCTGGGAGGCTCACAACTGCCTGTAATTCCTGCTCCATAGAATCCAGGACCCTCTTCTGACCTCTGTGGGAAACCACATACAGGCATACACTCACACAGACATTCACATACATACACATGGGAATACCAAAATAAATATTTTAAAGTAATAATAATATTTTTATTTAATCCAACACATTCAAAATAGTATTATGTCAGGCAATGGGTATGAACTCATTAGTGAACTATTTCACACCCGACTCCCTCAGTACTTTACCCTTAGAGCACAACTCAGCTGGGACTTGCCATAGTTCACATCATTCCATAAACACTCGTGTCTTAGCGAAAGTCTGGAAGAATATACTCCCAACTCGTTCTATTGATCACCACGGAAAATCATGACAACTGGAGAATACAGGGATGAATTCTGGAAGTCTCTGCATGCCTTGGATTTTTCACAGCAAGCATGTCCTTTGCATGAACTTTGTAATTGTGTATGTACATGTTTGTGGAAGTCAGATGTCAGCCTTGAATATCATTCTTCACAATGTATATGCGTGTGTGTGTGTGTGCGCATGCGTGTGCATGGGTGTGTACATACATGTGTGTAGGTATGTGCCCACAGAAGCCAGAGACATCAGATTCCCCTGGAGCTAGAGTTAAAGGCAGTTGCCAGCTGCCTGACATGGGTGTTAGGAACCAAACACCCATCTTCTGGAAGAGCAACAAGTGTTCTTAACCACTGAGTCACCTCTCCAGCCCCCGCCTTGTTTTTTGTTTGTTTGGTGAGTTGGTTGGTTGGTTTGACTTTGGCTGTTTTGGGTTGTTTTACTTTTCTTTGTTTCTTTCTTTGATTTTTTGAGACAGGGTCTCTCACTAGGAGTTGGAGCTTACCCAAGAGGCTTGGATGGATGGCCAACGAGAACCCAGACATCCACCTATCTCTACCTCCCCAGCGCCAAGATTACTAATGCAAGCCACTACGCCCCATTTTTACTTGGGTATCAGGGATCCAACTCAGTTCTCATTTGTACACAGGAAGAACACTGTCAATCAAGCCATCTCTCCGGTCCTTGGGGGTTGTGGGGGGCTTGTTGAATCCTATGGCTTTGCACTTTCTTAAAGAGGATGGCATGAGGTCATGTGGGAAGCACCTGTAGATGATACAGCACTATCCAAATGTGTTTATTTATGCCCCTCCACCTGGCATAAAGGTCCGAAGGTAGCTCCCAGGCATAGATACAGTACAGCATGATCAGCAAGAGTTAAAAGTGGAAGTAAAAAAGAGAAAAGGAGGAAGAAGAAAAAAATTAGCTGGGCCTTTGAGAGAGCATGAAATGAGTGAGGCCAAAAGCACATGCTCACTGAGGGCTCCCCTGACTGCCTGGCTGTGGGAGCCCTGGGGACTTAGAACTTTCTAGCAACCTCCAGTATACACGCCCGTTTTCCTTGAATCTGCTCCCACACCTTTCTACTTCCTCCTTGAGCCCCGCTGACTCCTAACACCCACACACTCTGGTGGGACTGGCCTCCCGTTCCCTGCACATTCTGGCTTTGGCTCCTTCATCCCTGGGTATGCCCCAGCCCTTGACTGGCTCCCAACCTCTCCGCTGCCAATCTAGCCTAAAAAGCCCCTCCTCATATGCTGTCCTTCCAGCTTTCTCACATGAGTGTTTCTGATCAGCAGCTGCACATCAGGCACCGTGGGAGGCTCCAAAGGGGCCAAAGATGTCTTGTTCAGCCCTGGAGGAGCTGCTGGGGGAAGGCCATTCCTCCATTTGACAGCTGGATTCCTTGAGGCCTAATGTCCTCCTCCAAGGAGGCTTCTGTAACTCATGAGTTCTTCACTAACTGGAAAGGCTCCCAGCATCCCCTCCTCTTCACCAGTCACCTGCGGCTAAAGACCTACAAAGACTTCACTCCCTTTCCAGCCCCTGCCAGACAGGCAGCAGCTCCTCTGCACCATCATCATTGGCGATCAGGGAGGGGCCTGTTTCCCCTGTGTCCTCACTGAAGATGCGCACAGGAGATGGGACATTGCTCACTTTATCTTGGAACACAACCTTGAGGCCAGAGCCTCGACCTTCTTTAGCCAGGCCACCTGCAAGGCCACAGGTGAATCAGGCAGCGGTCAGAAGCTGAGTCAGCTAAGAAAGCAAGCTCCCTCTTAAGCCTCCTCATTCCCTTTGCCGTTTTCGCTATTAATAGCACTACAACTATTAAAAACGGATAGAGGTGGCTTAGCTTGTGTCGTATGCCCATGTGTCTCCGCTTCACAGGTAAGGAAGCTGAGCTTTCTGCCTGCTGCAGGGATGGAGGGAGAAATCGTGAGTAGGAACTGGAGATGCACAGGAGTTCAGCAATCCCTGCCCCCCTCGAGAATGGCATTGGGTGGAGAAGGAGCAAATGCAAAGAAAGATGGTTCTGCTCTGTGACAACAGCACTTGGGAGACTGAGGCAGGAAGACTGAGTTTGAGGACATACAATCAGACTGTCTCAAAGAAAGGAAGGGATGGGGGAGTACAGGGAGGAGGGAGAAGAAAGGGGCTAGAGATGGCTCAGCAGCTAAGAGCACTGGCTTTCAGAAGACCTGGGTTTGATTCCTAGCACATGGGGGTTCACAACCATCTGTAACTCAAGTCCCAAATGACTGAGACGCTCTTCCGGCCTCTGTGGGCACTACATGATCATGGTGCACATCCCGCGTGCAGGCAAAGCTCTGCACACGAAATAAAAATAAACAAATGAGAGCAAGAAGGAGAGAAAAGAGAAGGAGAAAAGGTGGACAGGATGGGGGACTAGAGGGGCTGAAAAGGAATAAAGGCATCTCTGGGTTCCAGGGCAAGTGATGACATTTTGCCCTGCCCGCTAAGCCTCCGGCAGCCCAGATGGCTGATAAAAGAGAATGGAATGAGAGGAACCTCTCTGTTTCTATAACAACAGCCTTCTTGGGGCCCACTAAAGACCAGAGTCCAAATCCCCTCCTCCCCAATGGACCAGGTCCCCTTGCCTAGTTGCCCCACCTGGAAAGTTAGCATATAACACTCCCATAGCACCCTGGGCCTCAAGAAAGCCTGTCCCACAGCACCCTGGGCCTCAAGGGAGCCTGTCCCACAGCACCCTGGGCCTCAAGGAAGCCTGTCACACAGCACCCTGGGCCTCAAGGAAGCCTGTCCCACAGCACACTGGGCCTCAAGGGAGCCTGTCCCAAAGCACCTTGGGCCTCAAGGGAGCCTGTTGATCTCTCTGGTCTGCAGCAGCTCAACTCCCCCCCAGCTCAAGCCTGGGGCCAGCTGACCACTCTTCCAGACTCCCTTAGCCTTCACCCCATTCCCACCCCTCCATCCCAAGAAGGGAATGGAGCCAAAGTTGAAGGGACTAGCTTGCAGCCCTACCAATTCACCATGTTCTCTAACTCCCGACTCCTCAGAACCCAATTCTCCAGCCCAGAGCATTCTGGGTAACATTTCCCCGAAACAAGGGGCATTAGAATACCTACCCTATGAACAAAGACCCAGAATCCCACTGCAAAGATCTGTTCATATCCTGTAGATACTCAACCCTCCCCTCCTCCCTGACTCTCACTAGAACACCTGATAGAGTTCCGAGCGCTTTTAAAAGACATAAAAAGTACTGGCCTGAGCTGGGCTTGGCAGCACTAGCCAGTAATTCCAGCTACTCAGGAGGCTGAAGGAGGAGGGTCACAAATTCCAAGTTGTCCTGAGCTTACAGAGAGTTCAAGACCATCTTGGGCAATGCAGTAAGAGTCTGTCTTAAAACGTAAGAATCCGACATGGGGGGTGGTGCACACCTTTATCTCAGCACTTAGGAGGCAGAGGCAGGCAGATCCCTGTGAGTTTGAGGACAACCTGGTAGTGAGTTCCAGGCCAGCCTGGGGTACATAGTGAGAACCTGCCTCAAACAAACAAACTAAGGAACAAAAATAAAGAGTAAAAGAGGACTGGGGGTGTAGCTCAGCGATGGAACACTTGTGTGCACGCCCACGCTCACGTTTCTGGGTTCAAACCGCAGTACCAGGGAAACAACAAAAGCAACAAGACAATGAATGAGGCCACACACAGTTCATGGCCAGCACTCATAAGCACAATATACATTTCCACCAAACATAGAATCATCCCCCTGCTTCCGACATGAGCCAGCACTGGCCCTTTTGTCCCTCCTCTGTGCAGAAGGTCCTCACAGGGTAGCAGACTAGCTTAGCTGATCTGGCTCTTCCCTTTGCCCCTTAGCCATATCATCCCCTTGCAGCTGCCACCCCCCCCACACACACACCCCGGGGTACCCACCTTAATATCAGTTTGCTCCAAGAGGCCTCTAGTGTGCCCAGAAGCAATAATTCCTTTTCTTAGAAACAGAAAGGCCAACCAGACCTGTCTCCGGGCCAGCAGACAAGTGGACTTGGGCGGGGAATGCAGGCAGGTGTGGCCTGCCACTTCCCAGCAGCTTCCTGCCTCCCAGTCACGCTATGGAGGGGTGGCGGAGAGTGTCTTTGTCTATTGGCAAAGTCCAGGTGAAGCATGGGAGTCAGTACACTTCCCAGGGCAGGTCTGGAAGGGAGGAGGAAGGGAGGCAGCTTTGATGCAGGCCATGCATCTAGAAGCCCCCTCCTCACAGTGCCCTCTGCTGGTAAGCAACGGCCCCTACCAAAGGCTGCTGGTAAGACAGAGGAGGGAGGCCAGAGGTAGCCAGAGGACTGACGCCCCAGAACTCACCTGGGAATCTTGTTCCAATGCAACCGCTGTTCCCACGGGGTCTGGCGGGAGACCACAGCTCAAAGCACCTTCTGGGTGAGCCGGTGCAGCCGATCCTCACACTGAGAGTGTCTTTTCCGCCCTTCCTGCATGGGGAGATCACACAGGCACAGTGTAAAAGACTCACACATCTGCTCCCCACCCCCTCAGAGTTGGTGGGACACTGCCCTTGGGCTGGACACTTGCCCTAGCCCTTGCCCAGAGTTGGTGAGATGCTTGCACTTATCTTGAGCAGGAGTTAGTGCTGACACTCTCAAGTCTCTGAGCCCTGAAGAGCAAGCATAGCCCAGGAGACCTGAGCATCTAGGATGAAAGCCCCCCTGGGCAGGGAGCTGCCCACCCATTTGCTGCTTTCTGCCTCTTCAATACGCAGCCATCTTTCCATGGGCTCCTAAACTGACTCCATATCTTGGCTTTGGTGAACGGCACTGCTATAAATGTGGGAATACAGATATGAAAGTCTGGAAAGAGCAGGAGCAGGGGGTGGGGCAATGCTGGGCAATGGGCTGCAGTTTGATAAAATAAGTTCTGGTGCCCTGTGAGACTGCAGAACAGCAGTGTATCTACAGGGGACCAAAGTGTGCCATGCTCTCTGAAATAGTTAGAAAACAGGATTTTGACTGTTGTCACAACTTCAATGATAAATGTTTGAGGAAAGTAATATTCTAATTACTTTGATTTGATCGTTACAAAATGCATCCATGTATTAAGACACCTTGCATTATACCCAATAAATATGTAGTTACTGTGCATCAATCTAAAATAAAATAAAATTTTTTATTCTTATTTTAGTGTATGTGTTTTATGTTGTATTTTGTTTAATTTATGAGTTGTGTCTGTGTGTATGTGTCTGTGTGTCTGTGTGTATGTGTGTATGTGTCTGTGTGTATGTGCATACCTCCTGTACATGGGAGTCTTCAGAGACCAGAAGAAGGGATCATATCCCCTGAAGCTGGAGTTATAGACAGCTGTGAACCACTTGATGGGGGTACTGGGATCTGAGTTCAGGTCCTCTGAAAGAGCCAAAAGTTCTATTAACCACTGAATAGTCTCTCCAGATCCTAAATACAACTTTAAAAAGAGAAAGAAAGAAAAAGGAAAGGAAAGAAAGATAGATGATAGATTAGGGCCGGGAAAATGACTCAGTCAGTACAGTGTTTGTGTTGCATGCTCGAGGACCTGCTAAGTTCAACAGCCCAAATACACTCTCTACAGCAGGGGGAGACAGATGGAACCGTGGGCCAACTGACAAGCCAACACAGTCAACTTGGTCAGTGCCAGGCCAGGGAGAGGGCCTGTCTCAAAAAAATAAAAATAAAATAATGGACTCCAACTGAGAGAGCTGGCGCTCAAGACTGTCCTCTGGCCTCCACGTGCTTGTAACATACCCTTCATCCACATATACACATGCATGCACCTGCACACATGTGCATATACACATACATAAAAGAACATATAGAAATGGCTTCCTCTTCTAGTTAAGTATTCTCTTGTCTCGCATCCCCTCTGCTTCCATCCCTGGGTGGAGATGGTAGAGAGGGTGAGACAAACACATCTCAGGGTGCCCCGGTGGGTGTCACTAGGGACCCACAGAGAGCAGCCAGCCCTATAAAGGAGACTTTTTGGTGCCTAAAGGACATGCAAGGAAGGGTGCTCAGAACTCTGGCAGGGGACAAACAGGGAGGTAGTTGTCTTTGTTACACAAAGCTGTCTGAGTCATGCAGAAGACTGGGCCCTGCCAACAGGCAGGGACACTCTCCCCTGTCCCTCTTCAGGGTGGCTGGGAGGAAGCACCAGGCCACTCCCACCCAGATTCCCCACCTACCTCCACTGCCTGCTGCTTTCATCTCTGAAACACAAAGTGCTTGGGGGTTGGGAAAGATATGCCAAACCCTAGCCAGGCCGGGCGGAAACAGGCCAGCCATGAGGCTGTAATCGGGGACCGTGTCCGTGGATCATGAGCTCATTTCCAAAGCTGGTGCTTGCCTCACATGAAGACAATCTGGTTCCAGAGGAGCTCTAGGGACATCTGGAGGCCTCTGTCATTCCCAGAGACACAGAGCTGGGTCACAGGAGCAGAGACCATGATAGGATTGTAGTAGACAGCACTAGGGTTGTAGCTCCAGACTGGGCTGTTAGAGAAGGTGGAGATTTCAATGTCAAACTCTGAACTCGTCCATCAAGGGGGCCTCCTCCAAACACCCAAGTATCAAGAGGGATCTGAGTGGCCAAAGGAGGGAAGAGGAGCAAGCAGCTCAGCACTAGAGTGCTTGATAGCAGACATGAAGCCCTAGGTGCATTTAACCCCTGATCTCTCTCTCTCTCTCACACACACACACCACACTCACACAAGTTCTAACAAGCCATGGTGTGGGTGTGTGGACAGGAGCACTCATGCAAACAGCCACTTAGACTCCCCAACAATGCCACCACCCTTTTCATCTGACAACGGGAGAAGAGCAGGAGCCCAGCTCCGCCCTCTCCAGTCCCTCACCCTCTTCTGTGTTGTGCACATCATCAGGCATCTGGCCTGGGAGGGGTGTACCTGAGGTAAGTGGGGAAGTCCTGGGAACCGAAGACAGGATAGGCACGGTCGATTAGAAGAAGCTTCAGCACTAGATTAAAAATTAGGAATAACTGAGATGACAGGGAGGTGGGAAGTGGACAGGGAGAGGCAGAGAGAACCAAATAGGAAAGTGCAGACAGGCTTGAAGCTCAGCCCTGTCCTAAGAACTTCCAGAATTTGTCCCTGACCTGTGATAGGAAAGGGCTGGTCTGTCGGTCACTCTAGGGCAGAAAACAATCAAATTGCGTAGATCTTAAGACAGAAGCTGAAATAGCAAATGCAAGTAAGAAGATTGATACTGACCAGGGCTTTAGTAGGAGGAGGGGCCTAAACATTGGCCCACATGAAAATGGCATACAAAGAAAGCAACATGCAAATGGGAATGGCAGTTTCTTCATCAAAGATCATGCTATTGTGTCCTTCAGAGTCAAACCACAAGAAATCTGGACGCCTGTGCTTGCAGACCAGACATATGGGAATGGGGAGACGCAGACCACATCCCTGAAGGGCCAGGAGCAGGTGAGAATAAATACTTCAGAGAAGGGGATCCACGGCGGTTGGTCGTGCCTGATGCTGGGCAGACCAGCCTGGGTGGGCCTCTTGAGTGTGCCAGTCTGGTCTAACAAGATAAGATTGGGGCGGATGAGTGGGGCAAGTGGGGTTATAACTGGCGCAGTAAACCCTGGCTCCCACACTCAGAACGTGGCTGCCTTGTGAGTTTTCCTGGAGGGTTGTAGACAGACATCTATTCACCTCAGAAAACGCACCGACAGAAAATGGTCAAGTCCAGCCTTGTGAACCAACGAACAAGCCTCATAAGCTTCCCCACACCCTCCAGGATGTCACTGTCAGCCTTGGTAAGGCGCAGTCCTTGAGGCTCTATAGGCTTGCTATCTGCCTGGCCAGGTGCTGCCTGTGTGAGGAGAGAAAGATCAAACCTGGTCCCGACTTACAGGAGTCAGGAGAGAGAAGGAAGCCTTTGACTCCGCTGAACCATGCCCCCCAGTGACTGTGCAGGTGGATGATGTGGGGAACAGAAAGCACAGGTGCCAGAAAGTGGCAAGGAAATGGTAGCTGCAGATGGTTCAGTAGTCATGACTGGAGCTGGGCTTGAGGCAGGGGGACCTCCAATGAGGAGCTCTGGCTAGGTAATCCTAAAATTTGAAGGCCTCAGAGAAGGGCAGAGGAATGCTCATCCCAGCATTCTCTCTGCCTGCCCAGATTTTGCCTCTCTAGGGTGAATGCAGCTTCAAGGGCCTGTCTTTGTGGGTGTGCCCCTCCTGGGACCCATCCTGATTTGCATGTTCACTCAGAACGAGACGTCCGGTTGGTGTGAGGATGACAGGAAGCTGTCGTGGTGTCCACCCCACAAGGTCATACTGCCTGTGTGGGCAACCGTCTACTCTGTCGTGGGGTGAGTGTGTGGCCTTGGAGCCTGCAGAGGTTGAAGGGAATCCCCCTGTGTGTGAGCCTGCTCTGTACATTTGCCTCCAAATGGATGGTACCCCATTGTTTTTCTTTGGGTAGGGGTCCCCACAAACAGAAATGCCCTACACACCTCAGATTCCTGCAAGCCCTCTGTTTCCCCACTCTCCAGCCCTCCAGCCTTTTCCCCAGGACACCCAACCCCTCCCACCCAACCCCTCCCACCAGCTCTCCCTTGGCTCTCAAGATTTATTTTATTTTACATGTGTGAGTGTGTCTGTGTGTGTGTGTGTGTGTGTGTGTGTGTGTGTGTGTGTGTGTTTGTATGAGTGTATGCTGTGCATGAACACCAGAAGAAGGCATCGGGTTTCCTGGAGCTGCAGGTACAGGAAGTTACGAATCACCTGGCAAGGATGTTGGGCGCCAAACCTGTGTCCTCTGGAAGGGCAGGAAGTGCTCTTAACTGCTGAACCATCTCTCTAGCCCCTCCCTTGGCCCTCAAATGATTCTTGCACCCACCTTTGCACATGCCAGGCTCAGGGTACTTGTACTCCTTGGCAGTCAAGAGGCCTTATGCCAGAGGGCCTGGATCCCACAGAACACCCTGTCTCTGCAGCTATGCCTCCTACCTGGTGTGGAAGGACCTGGGAGGGGGCTTCCGGTGGCCCCTAGCACTGCCTCTTGGCCTCTACACTTTCCAGCTCACCCTCAGCTGGACCTTCTTGATGCTCTTCTTGACAGCCAACAACCCTGGGCTGGTAAGGCACATGATGCTCCATGCTGGGAGAAAGAGAACATGAAACCACAGAGCTCCACATCAGATAGTGGGACCAACAAGGACATGCATGCATGCAATTCCTACAGTGTGCACAGTGCCCCAGGCATGGGATTTCTGGCTCCGAGTACTGTAGAAAGACACAGGGTCCTGGTTCCTGACACAGCATGGCTACCCTCCCACCATTTCTGCCCAGGCCCTCCTGGACCTGTTGCTGCTCTATGGGCTGGTGGCAAGCATGGTGCTCATCTGGCAGCCCATCAACAAGCTGGCTGCTCTGCTCCTACTGCCCTACCTGGCCTGGCTCACTGTGACTACTGCCATCACCTACCGCCTGTGGAGGGACAGCTTATGCCCAGCCTACCAGCCTTAGCCATCAAGAGGAGCAACTGAGGCAGCAGGGAACAGGGGAGTGGGGAGGTGGGAAGTGGGGGGAATGGTTGTAGAGCTTGAGACACTTGATGTGGCCGCTCTCCTCAGACTTTGGAGAAATAGAAAACGGGGATGCTTTCTGAGGTAATAAAATCCTGTTGTTGACTTTGAAGGCGTGATGTCAAGTGGACATGGATACATAGTGTCCAGCATCCGGGGCTGCAGAGTCGGGGCCTCCCCTATAGGAGTGACGAGTGGATGTAGGAACACAGGCTGGGCAGGGTGACCACCATCTCTCCTCTCTCATGTCTCCCCAAGCCCAGCCTAGGGGTTAGCATTCAACACTTATCTCAGGAACAGAATCTTGGGCCAGCAAGATAGCTCATCAGGTAAAGCCCTTCCTACCAAAACAGAATGAAACCTGATTTCTATCATTGAGGACCACATGGTGAACAGGAAAAAATGAATCCCAAAAGTTGTCCTTTGACCTCCACATGAGCACTGTGACATACACACATAGGCACACATGTGAACACATGCACATGTGCATACATGAGCACACACCCACAACACACCAAATAGATGAACAAATAAATAAAAAATGGAATCTTGCCTAGAGTGTTGGTGCACTTCTGTAACCCCAGGAGCATTCAGGAATTGAATTCAAGGTCATCCTTGGCTATACAGCATAAATTTTAAAAAAATTCTTGAAACAGTACATAAAAAAAAACTAAGTCAAAAGGACTCCTGAGGAAGAAGCATGCTGACTTGGCAGGTGGGTGTCTGAGACTACCTAACAGCTGAATTGGATCCCAAGCTCCGCATGGTGGAAGGAGAGAATCAAATGCCACAGACTGTCCTCTGACTTCCACATAGGTGATGCTGCAGCGGTACATGTACCGTATAGTACATACACTGTTACCAAATATGCAGATGGAAAATGATGGATAATGTAGCTCTCCAACCTATTATGCGTCATGCTAAGCCCTGGGAGATGACTCTGGTAAGCTAACAGCTGTTTTTTGT
>PVIU01003643.1:59856-141100 GCA_004026605.1 Ondatra zibethicus
CAGGGCTGAGGGGTGAAGGGGAGGGGAGCACAGGGCTGAGGGGTGAAGGGGAGGGGAGCACAGGGTTGAGAGGTGAAGGAGAGGGGAGCACAGGGCTGAAGGGTGAAAGGGAGGGGAGCACAGGGCTGAGGGGTGAAGGGGAGGGGAGCACAGGGCTGAGGGGTGAAAGGGAGGGGAGCACAGGGTGAAGGGGGAGGTGAGGGCAGCAGGAGCTCCTTGATCAACCTTCACTCTTCCTTTCTAGACCACCTCAATGACTTTTCCATTTTTTTCTCCCTCCTCCTACTTTTTTTCTTCAATGCCTGAGATTCGCTCTTCCGCTTCTTGTATTCTGTTGGTGATGCCTGCATCTGTAGTTCCTGTTCACTTACCCAAATTTTTCATTTCCAGAATTGTCTTGGTTTATGTTTTCTTTGTTGCCTCTATTTCAATTTTTAAGTCTTGAACTATTTCCATCACCTATTTAATTGCTTTTTCTTGACTGTATTGGATTTCTTTAAGGGATTTATTGTTTTCTCCCAATTTTTTGTTTGCCTTTTTCTTGATTTCTTTAAGGGAATTTTTCATTTTCTCTTTAAGGACCTCTATCATCTTCATAAAGTTATTTTCAAGGTCGCTTTCATTTGCTTCATGTGCATTGGGATATTCCAGTCTTCTTATTGTAGGACCACTGGGTTCTGGGTGCCATATTGCCCCTCAGGCCTTGCTGTTATAGGATCACTGGGTTCTGGAGGTGCCATATTGCCCCTCAGGCCTTGCTGTTATAGGACCACTGGGTTCTGGGTGCCATATTGGCCTTTGTGTTGTAGAATGTACTCCTATCTAGGAATACATTCCTGTTTACCCATCTAGGGTTGGGATAGGTATAGGTACAGGTGTTGATTCTTGCGATATCTTTGTTAGATGGTCTTTTGTTCCTTTATTGCCTGTTTCTCTTATTGCCTTTTGGCCTAAATGGCCAAGGGTTCGGGTGGCTGGTTGGTCCTAAGGTCCAGTAGAATTGTCTCAGCTGAGGTTTGTGGGGGTTTGGGTGTCTAGATCCAGCACATCTTCCTGTTCTCCTGGCTTGTGTGGGCTTTACTTGTGCCTATGGAGTCTGTTCTTCCTAGTGGTGTGGTTTGTGGCTGTGCAAATGGAGACTGGTGTAGGTGCCTATAGGGTTCACTGTTCTCCCAGCTGGTGTAGGTGCCTATAGGGTTCGCTGTTCTCCCAGCTGGTATAGGTAGTGATGGTGCCTATAGCGGCTCTGTTCTCCCAACTGGTGTAGGTGGTGATGGTGCCTATAGGGTTTGCTGCTGATGCAGTGAGGGTTGGCCAAGGGGAGGATGATGGAGCTGGTGGGTTTGGGTGGCGAAGTGAGTCCTAGAGGTGACAGTCTAGTGGGTGTTGAGGGTACTGCTACAGTCTGCCTGCAAGTTTCTTGCCTGTTGGTCAGCTGCTGGGAACCTTTTTTCTGCCTCTGTCTCAAAGTCCTCATGGTAGGAGGCAGTAGCTGGGGCCATGTCCTTGACCCCTGTACGTGGTAGGCTAGAGGGTCCAGATATCTTGCAACAAGGAGTTTCCACCTGAGGTATGATGAAGGTGTGAGCACCAGGCTGCTTTGCAGCACTCATGAAAAGCATGTCCCTGGGGCCCTAGTTCCAAGCCTGACTTTGTAACTCTGGGGGTGGGCTCCTGGCATCCTCACATTGACCCCTCGTCACCATTTCCACCCACTGAAGATCAAGGGGTCTGGACTTGGCTCACTTCTTCAAGCCTAACTCCTGCAGTCAGGGGTTCTGTGAGCTCAATTTGCCTCCCACGGTGTGGCCGGCGACCTGCTACCTGATGGCCATGGACTCTAGCCCAGCCAGGCCGCCATGGAGAGTGAGGGTAGTAGGGCACAGTGGCTAGCAGTCTGTCCCTGGAGGCAGCCTCTCATGGCTTAGCTGTGAAATGTACCCCTGACTCATAGCGAAGGTTCTGCTACACAAACCGGGCTCTCGGGGCTGAGGAGACGACTAATTCAGAAGCGCTGATACACAAACCCGGCTCTCGGGGCCGAGGAGACGGCTCATTCGGTAAACTGCATGCTGTGAAAGTATGAGGACCTGAGTTTGGATCCGGGCACCCACAGAAGAGCCAAGCATGTAACCTCTGTATGCGCCTCTGTAATCACGGTGCACACAGAGGCAGGAGCATGACTGAGGCTTGCAAGCCAGCCTAACAGAAGATTCAGAGAAAGACCCTAGCAAAAAAGAAAAAAGAAAGAAAAGAAAAGAAAAAAAGCCACAGTAGAAGCTGGGTGGTGGAGCCTGTGGTGCCAGCACTGTGAGTTCAAGGTCAAAGGTCAACACAGTAAGAGCCTGTCTCAAAAATAAAAAAAAATGATTAATTAATTAAAATAATAAGGTTGGACTGGAAAGTTAGCTCAGCAGTATTTGCTGTTCTTGCAGAGGACATGGGTTCGGTTCCCAGCACCCACGTGGCTGCTTACATCTGTAACTCCAGTTCCAAAGGATCTGACACCCTCTTCTGACCCCTACTGAGAGTAGACACAAAAGCATTGCACATACACATGTGGCAGGCAAAATACTCACACACATAAAACAAAATGCATAAATCTTTTTTAAAAATAAGTGAAGTAGGAGAATAATCAAGGAAAACACAAGCATCACCTTCTGGTCTCCACACACATATGAACACACAGCCCCAACACACATATGAACAACAAAACCCCCACAGCTCTTAACTCAAAGAGAATAAGAGTTTATCCTGGAATCATATATGAGTAAGCATGACCCAGGAACACAGATCCAGGTTCCCCTAAATCCATGTTCCTACGTGGTAGCAGTTTCATGAGGTTTTTACAGTAACAGAACAAAGCCATGACCATTTGCAGAGACCTCGGTGAGGCCAGCTGGCAGGTGGTCAGAGCGTGGGCGTCTCTGCTGTAGGTCTCAGATGATGTCCCATGACACTTTCAGCTTCGGGCTTGGGGGAAGCTATTAGCCCTTTAATACATTCCAGAAGGATTTACCTCTGAACCACAGGATGTGATCAGATGCAGCCATCTAGGTGGCTAGCTCAGAACAGCTGGGCTCTGGATCTGCACCATTTCAACTTTCCAGAGGCCGAAGTCCTAATCAGTCAATCCTCAACACAGGTGTGGCTTTTTTTTTTTTCCCAGAGAAGGTCAGCTCACACTGTCTTGGTCCTCGATGAGTCAGAAGTCAGATGGAATTCAACCCATGGATTGATCTGTCGACTACAGGATGGGGGACAAGTAGTCAGAAGGAGTTGGTCACTGTGAGCTCCCGCCCTTCGCTGTCTCCCCGCCCCCCCCATTACTTTCTGTTATGAGGTGAGCAGCCTTCACTACCACACACTGCTGCCATGATGTTCAGCTTCACCATGGGCCCGTGATAATGGAGCCAGCCAGCCACACACCGAAGCCTCCAAAGCAGAGAGCCAGAAGCAGCCTGCTCCCCTGTGAAGTTGATTCACAGGTGTTTCCTCGGGTGATGGAAGCTAATTAATACACAGAATCCAACTCTATCATTCATTAACTTGGCCAGCATGACTTTGCAGCAGCTGGCCTTCACACTCTCATCTGTAAAGCAGGGACCTCGCAGCTTTGTGGAGAAGAGCGAATGGAATGATGGGGGAAAGAACACGAGGCGCAGAGAGAGAATTCAATCGATGTCAGCCACTCTAGCACAGAACTCAGGAAGCACCATTTAATAAGCAGCCGGAGTTTTGTGCTACGGCGCCAGGCTGCTCTGAGGCCCCGGCTGGACTTCCCAAACCTCCTAACAGCCAGGAGTCACCTCCTCAGACGGGGGAGCCAGCCTGACTGACAGGGCCAAAACAGCTGGCTTTTGATGGTCTACATTTGTGTGGGTTTGTCTGTATGCCAGAAACCTGGGCTGGGGCTAGCTCAGTAGTGAGGACCTGCCTAGCATGAGGCCAGGAAAATCCTACCCAACGCACTGAAAATTTGTTTTGCTTGTTGCTTTATTATATGTGTAACTTATTAAAGAGTTATTGATTTGAATGTATGCATACGTGTGTGTACCTGTGTGAGTTCAAGCACGCCACTCGCATGCAGGTGCCTATGGAATTGGAATTACAAGTGGTTGGGAGACACCTGACATGCATGCCGGGAACTGAATTTGGGTCCTCTGCAAGAGCAGCATGCACTTTCAGTGGCTGAGGCATCTGTCCAGTCCCACATGTAACTTTTCAAACCACTTTTAAATCAGACCAGTGTCATGGCTCAGGTAAAGACGATTGCTGCTGAGCTCAGTGACCTGAGTTTGATCCTCAGGCCCACATGGTAGAAGGAAAGAACTGACTTCCACAACTTGTCCTTTGACCTCCACATGTACACTGTGACAACATGTCTACACACACACACACACACACACACACCACACACACACACAAATAAATGTAATTAAAATGGAAAAAATAGTTATTTTTGGTTTTGGTTTTGTTTTCTTTTTATTTGTTTTTCTCTCATACAATACAGCCTTCTCTCACTCCACTCCTCCCAGCCCCTCCTCATCTCTCCTCTTCTCTCCTCTCCCCAGATCTATTGCTCCTCGGTTCCCTTCAGAAAAGAGCAGGTTTCCCAATGATAGCAACCAAACAGAAATCTTAGCTAGAAACACTGATTGACAGAGAGTAGGCCTGGGAAAAACATTATATTTTTAATTTTTAAAAAATATTATTACATTTCTTTATGTATTCGGGATGCTTGCAGGGGTCAGAGAGTAACTTTGAGAGCTGATCCCCTCCTTCCACAGTGTGGGTTTTGGATACAGAAGTAGGGTCATAAGGTTTGGTGGCAAGCAACTTTACCCACTGAGCCACCTCACCAGACCAAAACAATGGCTCTTATCCCAGCTCCATTCTCACAGAGCGGCATTGGACAAGTGAATAGCTGGGAATGGCTTGCCCTTCATCATCTCACACAGACATTATAATATTTGCTAGTATAGATATTATGTTGACCCTCCAAGATGCAGCACACCTATGATCTAACTCAGAACAGGCAGAAGATGTAGTGGCATTTCAATTGTATTTTAATAAATAAAGCTTGCCTGAAGTTCAGAGAGTAAAACAACTGTACCGGTCAGCCTTACAGACCAGGCAGTGGTGACAGTAGCCACATTAGTTTGCCATAGAAACCAGGCAGTAGTGGTGCACGCCTTTAATCCCAGCCCTAGAGAGGGATATAAAACAGGAGACAGCTCACAAACAGTCTCATTCTGAGATTCTTGGAGGCAGCATCGCCATTTTGGACTGAGGTAGATGTAAGAGCCAGTGGCTGACTGTTTTTGCTTTTCTGACTTTTAGGTTTAACCCCAATTTCTGTCTCTCGGTTTTTATTAATCCTGCTACAAGAAGACACAAGTGTGGGGTCTAGATGCTCTGGTTTGGACACCTAACCTGCTACGGAAGCTCAGTTTGAACTTATCACTTTTTGAGGACCTCTGTTGCTGCATTTCCCACCAAAAAACAAAAAGCAAAAGCAAAACAAAACAAAAAAACTGGTCCTGAGTCCTGATGCACGTCCTAATCTATAGAAAAACAATATAAAATATACAAAACAGGATGGTTCAGCCGCTAAGAGCACTTGATGCTCTTGCAGAGAACTGGGGGTAGCTCCCAGCACCCACATGTAATGGCTCCCAACCAGCTGTAACTCCAGCTCAGGGTTAACTGATAAACTCTTCTGGCTCCCGCATGATTATGATATGAATATTAACAGACAGACAGACACATAAATAAAATCTTCAGAAATACACAAAACGGATAGTGTACAGTTTGGGACATTCTCGGTCTGTCTCTGCCGTGTCTGCAGCTGTGTTATAACTGGTCGGAAGTATTTCCAGTTAGTGTTCTCACTGCTATGACCAACAGCTGGAAGAGGGAGGTGTGTTTTCACTAACAGCTCCAGAGGGTCCTCGCCATCAATTCGTGGGCAGAACAGCACAGGTGGGAACATGTGGCAGCAGATTTCTTCCCTTCACGGTAAACAGGGGCAGAGAGAGAAGGAGTCAAGGACCAGGTGGAGCCTTCAAAGGCAACCTCCAGTCACCTCTTTCCTTCAGTCAGGCCCTGCTTCCTCAAGTTTCCAGAACCTCCCCAAGCAGCACCACCTGCTGGAGACCAAGAGTTCAACAGGGAGACTACAGGCAACATTCTATATTCAACCCCTAACAGAAAGGTAAGAAAAAGGCCAGGAAGTAAGTGTGTGTGTGTATGTGCATGTCTCTGTGTTTGTGTCTGTGTGTCTGTGTGTGTCTATGTGTCTGTGTGTGTCTGTGTGTCTGTGTGTGTCTATGCGTCTGTGTGTGTCCATGTGTGTGTCTGTGTGTGCCTGTGTCTGTGTGTCTGTGTGTATCTGTGTGTGTCTGTGTGTGAGTCTGTGTCTGTGTGTACCTCTGTGTCTATGCGTCTGTGTGTGTCTGTGTATGTGTGTGTATGTATGTCTATGTCTGTGTGTGTCTGTGTAAGTGTGTGTATGTAGGTATCTGTGTGTATGTGTGTGTCTGTCTGTGTGTGTGTGTACATCTCTGTGTCTGTGTGTGCATGTGTCTCTGTGTGTATATGTGTGTATGTATGTGTGTGTCTATGTATTGAGGTAGGAGCTCATGTATCCTAGGGTAGCCCTGATCTCTCTATGTAGTCCAGGATAGAAGGATGACCTTGAACTCCTGACTCTCTTGCCTCCACTTCCCCAGTGCTGGGATTGCAGGCTCGTGACCCACCAGGCTTGGATTATGCAGCGTGGGGGTGGAGCCCCAGGCTTCATGTATGTTAGGCAAGCACCCTACCAGCTAAGCTGTCTGCAGCCTCTGTCTTCACTATTAAAAAAGAGTGTTTATACAAAAGGAAAAGAAGAACCTGCCTAGCCCTTCTTCTCTCTCTCTTTTCTGTTACTGGTGCTGGCCATTTCTCACCCTTGATTCACATGCAGAGCTGAAACTCATGTCACCAAGCTTGGTGGCAATTGCCTTTACCTGCTGGGCTATCTCAGCAGCCCCAAGGTCTCCCACAGCCTAGACTGCTGCAAATATGCTATGTGGTCAAGGATGACCTTAAACTGTTGACCCGCCTACTGCCACCTCCAGGGCGCTGGACTAGGAGTGAACCACCTCGTGAGTTTATGTTGTGCAGGGCATGGAGTCCAGGCCTTCCTGTAAGCTAGGCGATTGCTCTGCCAAGTGCTGTGTCTTCAGGTTCTGTAGAGGGCAGGCCCTTGAGCGGGAGCCAAGGCACAAGGGTCTCTTCTCTCCCGGATTTCCTACAGGGGTCACCAATTGAAAAATAAAAAGATAACTTTTTAAAATTTGGTTTTAAATTAGGTATGTGTGTGTAAATGGCAGTTCAATTGGAGGCCAGAGATCTACTTCCCCTGGAAATGGAGTTCCACACTCTGGTGTGGGTGCTGGCAACTGGACTGGGGTCCCCTGCAATAGTATGTGTTCCTAACAGAGCCACTTCTGCAACCCAGGACGACTTCTTTTCCAGAACCCTAATTTTGGAAACATTCATTATACTCCACACACTCAAGTTACCTCTCATAGCACAAAAGCAGAAAGGCTCCATCTTGGCTAGGCTGCCTCAGAGGCATCTCCTCAGGGCCCCAATCATTATCTAGGGTTAGATTGCTGAGTCCTCCACTCCATGTAGGAACCAGTGCTCAGAGGAGCGCGAGGAAAGGCCCAAGCCCTTTCTACCTGCATCCATTCTAAAACCTTTCTCCCACTAAGGGCTAAATTCTCTGCCCGAATGTTGGTTGTTAAGCTCACGGCTTCTTCCAGGTGGTCACTGTTGGCCTTACAAGCGTCCTTCAAAGAGGGCGCTCTTAGTCACTCTAATAGACGTTTCTTATCAGACCACTTTCTTCAAAGACTCCAGCTGGGCAATGCCAGGCAGCTTGAGTGGTGCCAGGAGTGGCCACCCGAATGGAAGACCAAGGTGACCAGGACCAGTCCTCCACTGTTCCTGTCTGCCCAAGACAGTGTGCCCCTCAAGATAAGGCAACTATTGTGTTTTGTGCAACAAAACACACACCCAGCCTGCACCTGTGATTTTGGTCTCTTCCCCAGGCCCAGCCTCAGACTCTGGGAGACCCTTGGCCTTCCACCCCTGTCCCCAGCTCAAAGCCTGGGAAGCTTCGTGTTTATGTCAACAGAGCGGTTACCAGGGAAGACAGGCTCCTGCCAGCCAGGGGGTGTCTGGTGCCCAGCCAGGCCAGTTGTTTGTGTTTCTTGTCTCAGTAGTGACCAGAGGGGCAGCACGCCTGGACTGAGTCTCTGGGCAACACGCTGTTAGGGTCCCAGCTGTCCCCACACATAAAACACACGCTCTGTCAACACACTCCTGCAGTATCTTCTTTCACAGAGTAAGAATTTAAAGTTTCCCCTGATGGGGTTTCTATTTTCCGCCTGCCCCTCTGCTGGCAGCAGCTCTATATGCCTCCAAGACCCAGTGAACAGAGGTCCGCGCCTGGCCCTGGCCACTCCTCAGCCACCAGAAGAACCCTGAGTGTTTTCTGAATGTGAGCCATGGTGGGAAGTCTGCACCTTTTCCTCTGTGTAACCAAGCTCCTTCAAGCCACTGCCACTAGCAGAAGAGCCCATGGGGACAGGCCAGCAGTGTCCCCCTTTTGGTTTCTATTTAAACTGTAGGGTGTCTCCATACCTGTAACCCCATCACACCCTGCTGCTCAGTACCAAATATGTCTCAGAGCATGCTTTCTCAGCAAGAACCCCTGAACTCTCCAGCTCCCCCATTCCTATCCCGCCACCACATTCCTCAGCTGGCCTGAGGGCCTGGCAGCGGGAGTACCTGACTGAAGAAAGCTAAGAGCATGGCTCTGGGAGCCAAGAGTTCTGCCTTCCCTAGAGGCACCATCTCAACCTCCAGGACTCAGTTTCCTTGTCAGTAAAACAAGCACCCAAAACAAGAGCAGCAGGAAATATCCTGGCGAGGAATAAATTAGTTCATCTGCAGGTGTTCAGGGAGTGCCAGGCTAGCAGCCAGGGAGATTGAGCGCCATCACTCCGTGTTTACTGAATTCCAGGCATCATGACATAGTGGGAAAAGCCTTGGCTGGCACCAAATCTCAGCGCCCCACTAAACTCCTTGTGCGACCTTGAATCAAATGCCCTGCTATGCAGAAAGAGGACTGATAGACCTGTCCCTCCACAGGCTTCAAAGAGGACAGGGTGTGCTAGCCCTGAAGAAGAGTATAGGGGCCACTGCATGGAGAAAAGCCAGCTTCCTGACACCTGCCCCCCTCCCCCCAGATTAGTTGATGCACTCTGGGCCTGCCAGAGAAGCTGGCCTGATTTGGAAAGGAGAGCCAGGAACCAGGGAGGAATTCAGGTCCCTAGGAGGTGCTATAAATAGCCAGCACTGGCTAGAGGGCCTCTGGGGGTGGAGGCTGGAAAAGAACAGTGGAGAAGCAAACTGTCCCTCTTCAGTCTGGGGGAAGCCCTGGGACACTCCCCTGAAGAAGTCTAAGGGGAAATTATCTAAGGAACCATAGAAGCAAGGGCCAGCCTAGGCCACCTCTTCACTTTTCCCTAGAGACACTCAGAACCAAGGGGAGGGTCAGGAAACTCTTGCCAGAGCTTATCACCAGCACCACGTGGGCTTTGCCCATCCACCCTACGTCATCATCTCCATTCCTTAGAGCAACAGCTCAGGATCTTGGGAGGGAAACCGAGGCCCAGAGATGTGAAGTAGTTGTCTGAGAGCCCTCCGTGGCTCAGGCTAAAATGGAACTGTGAATGGGATTCATTCCCTTCCTAGTCCACGGTTACACGTGAGAACCAAGATGTAAGAACAAAGTCCTTCCCTGAGGACCAGTGAACAGCTAGGAGTGTCCTCCTGGGATGGGGGTGCTTCCTCTTCCATATCACCTTAGCTGAAAAGAGGGTGAGGGACTCATATTTACAATACTTTATTTTTTCCCATGTCTTGTGTGTGTTTATAGTATGTATGTACGTGTTTATGAGGTGTTTTAAAAATATGTGTGGACTTGTATACTCATGTGCATGCCTGTGGAAGCCAGAGCAGGGATCAGGAGTCAGCCTCCGTTGCTCTTCCACTGAGGCAGGCCTCTCAGTCAAACACAGAACTGAAGATGTGGCTAACCTTGGTGTCGTTCTGGGGATGCCATCTCTGCCTTCTGAGGCTGGAACTACAGGCAAGCCAAGACGCACACCTGGCATTGCTGTGTGTCATGAGGACACAAACTCTAGTCCTCAGGCCTGTGGAAATCCCTTTAGCCACTGAGCCGTCTTCCCCACCTTAGAGATGTTGAGGAAAAGGTGCCCGGACACAGCCCTAGTAATGAGACTGGACCTAATCAGAAGCCTTGACCACAAGCCCATGTTGATCTTACACAAATCAATTTCCTTTCCAAGCACTCAGTCCCGTAACTTGCCAAGTGAGCCCAATAATTCGTGTGAGAGACTACCCGAGATGAGGCAAGCTGAGTGCCTGATTAATGCCCCAGATGTTGTAGACTCACACCCTACGTATTCAGCTCTACATTCTTGATATTCACTATGGCACCTGGAACATAGAAGCCCTCACTAAATGTTGACTAAATCGAAGAATGGAGTAAATGCTTTGCATCTAAATGCTGTATGCTTATGTCATAACAAACGCTCTTGGCTATTTATCAGCTGCTACCGACATTGCGTTGTGGACTGGGCACTTCCCTTCCGTCCTGCGTTTGAGTCTCCTGAGAAATTTTATGTTTTGATCTCTGTGTACAAATACTATCAGTAATCAATTTAATAAGTAAGACAAACATGTAATTTGTTGTCTGACTAGAAAACCCCAGATAACATGTGTAGCAAAGAGGCAATAGGACCATCCTGGGTACTATAAATGCTCAGAACCCACATGAATGGCACGCTATACAGCTCAGAACTCTCTGGCAAAGTGAGTTCCATATCCCACCCATCCTGACTCCTCTTCTCTAGTCTGACCCCCAGACCACTTCCCTAGAATACCTTTTTTTAAAAAAAAAAAAAAAAGACAATCTTATATAGGTAAGGCTGGCTTTAGTCTTGCTACCTAGCCAAAGATGATCTTGAACTTCTAGTCCTGCTGGATACATGCCTGGTTTATTTGGTGCTAGGAACGAACTCAGGTCTTTAGCACGCTAAGCAAGCACTCTACCAAGTTATGTACCCAGCCTCCCTACCTTCAACCAATATTTTAGGATCCTCATTTCAACCAGCAGGTGGTCTTGGTCACTTTTTCGTTTTCTTGAGAATTCTAGAGCATTTGTACCACCCCAAATACAGAGACTTGGGGGACCAGCTAAGCACTCAACACATGAGCTATCCAATGCCCAGCTGTCCTCCAATGCCATTCCAGCTCAATTCCTTCTCTGTCTGGTTTGATTTGCCTTCTAATAGGTCCCTCAGTATAGTATAGTATAGTATAGCATAGCATAGTACAGTATAGTATATATGATATATTATAGAAGGTCTCTTAAAAGCCCAGGCTAGCCTCATACTCAGTACATAGTCAATGCTGACCTTGAACTCCTGGTTTTTCTGCCTCCTTCTCCCAAATGTTGGGATCACAGGTGTGCGCCACTACACTGGTCCTGCAAAAACTGAATCAGCTTAGTGACAACTGCTTCTCCATACCTGTCCTCCCTCTGGCTTCCCTCCTAAGACTCTCCAACCACTCAAGTGTCCTTGCTATTTCCTCAAACACAGCAAGAATTCTCAGAGACTTTGTACCCACCCTGGAAAATTCCCTTGCACACACCTTTCCCTAGCTCCTCACCCACCCCCTCTACCTCTGCTAGGAACACTTTCCCTTTAGATAGGAATATGAATGCTTCCTTTGTCTCCTTCACAGTGCTCCCTGTTTCTTTCCAAAGTCCCTCCCTATTAAAATCTAATCTTGGGACTAGAGAGATTGCTCAGCGGTTAAGAGCATATATTGCTCTTGCAGAGGACCTGAGTTCAGTTCCTAGTACCCACATTGGTAACACATAACTTCCTGCAAGTCTCCAGTGCATCTGATGCCCTCTTCTGGTCTCTGCAGGCCCCTGCACTCACATGCACATATACACACAGAGAGACATACACATAAGCCCACAATTAAAAATAAAAAATAAGGGCCAAGCTGGGCATGGTGGTATATGCATTGAATCCAGCACTTTGAAGGCAGAGGCAGGAGGATCTCCATGAGTTTGAGGACATCCTGGTCTACAGAGCAAGTTCTAGGACAGCGAGAGCAGTTACACAGAGAAACCTTGTCTTTAAAAAAAAAATCAGGGGCTGGAGAGATGGCTCAGTGGTTAAGATCACTGGCTGCTCTTTCAGAGGTCCTGAGTTCGATTCCCAGCAACCACGTGGTGGCTCACAACCATCTGTAATGAGATCTGGCGCCCTCTTCTGGCATGCGGGCATACATGGAGGCAGAATGTTGTATACATGATAAATAAATCTTTTTAAAAAATCAAATAAATAAATAAATAAAAAGGCCAGGCATAGTAGTGCATGCCTTTAATCCAAGCACTCATAAGGCAGAGCCAGGTGGATCTCTGTGAGTTTGAGGCCAGCCTGGTCTACAGAGAGAGTTCTAGGACAGCCACAGCTACATAGGAAGCTCCGTCTCAAAAAAAAAAGCAAATAAACAATTAAATAAAAAGTAAACACCTTTTAAAAATTTAATCTCACCCTTTGTCATTTTTTCCCTAGCATTTATCAAAATATATCACCTATTTCACGTAGCTTATTTGGCAGCTGGCACCTGTGAGCTCCAGGAGAGCAGGGCTCTCCTTTGCCCCGTTCTTTGGGCTGTTCTGCACCTCCGTGCCTAGAACAGTTCCTGGCAGAGGACATCTGCTCTCACATTTGTCAGATGAGCACAGGGATGATGAAGGGGATGAAGGCTGAGCATTTGCCCTTTGCACTAAATGGGATTTTAATCCTGCCAACTCCACTTGACCTCAAGCAAGTACCCTAACTCTTTCATGAGTCCCAGTGTCCCCATGTTTAGCGCGGCAAGAGCACATGTTGCCTGCCGGAGCTGTGGAGAACCTTAAATACACGTTTACAGGTAAACGGCTCAACTCGCCACCAGGCCCATTTAGAAACTTTGGATCTCAGTAAACTGAGCACCCCTACGGCTATAGGATTAATGGTCAGCAGCTGGAGAGGTGGGTGAACTTGATCCTCAATCATAAAAACCAGAGTTTGGATCCCAGCACCTGCAGAAAAAACTGGGTGGTTTTGAGACACCTGTAAACCAGCTTGGATCAGGATAGAGATCTTGGATGACTGGGGCTTACTGGCTTCTTGTACGACTCAGACAATGTGAGGCACAGGTTTAGGGAGGTATCCTGCCTCAAAGAAACAGACGGAGATCAATAAAGGAAGATTCCTGTTGGTGTCCTCTTCTGGTCACCGTACACACAGGTGAGCATATGCTCCCACAGACACCCCCACACACACCTTTAAAAGTCAGTTGCTGCCGCAACCTGAACTCACAACGAGCACACGCAGCACGAAACAGCAACAGACACTCCCATTTCAAACCATTGCTTTCTATCTCGTGCCCTCCAAGACCCTCCTGTCCTGACGCCAGTCCCGAACAGGAATGGCTGGGGTCGCTACAATTCCCTCCACCATCACAGGCCTCACGCTGTTTAAGACACTGTGAGGGCTTCTCCTCAAATGCCCAGTTGAGTCTGGGTAGGAGCCACTTGAGAACACAGGGTGAGAGGAGAGAAGAGGAGAAGAGTTGGCCCAGCCCTCCCCACCTGCCAGTTTCCTGTCTGCCTACTGATAAATAGGGGAAGAAACATGGCCAGACTTTCCATTCCCCACCCTTGTCACCCGCCAGTCATTCAGTTCAAAAAAAAAAAGATGAGGGAGATAGCTCCAGAGGAGGGGTGGGGGCCCTGGTTATAAAGCCTGCAGCTGAGGGCCAGAGCACCAAGCCTGATCCTCTTGCTGTCATCCTCGGCCAGGTTTAGCTGCTGACAGCTGCTTGGGACTCTGCCGCCAGGCCCCAGTTGGCTTTGCAACCCTTCTACTTCTCAGCCACACTTCCCCCATGGCTCAGAAAGAAGAGGCCGCTGAGGCAGCAGCGCCCGCCTCCCAGAATGGAGATGATTTGGAGAACCTAGAAGACCCTGAGAAGCTGAAGGAGCTCATTGACCTGCCACCCTTCGAGATCGTCACAGGGTGAGCCTTGTGTGGGGCCAAGGTCTCCTGCCTGGGAGAGCGTGGAGTCTGAGCAGGCCATGGAAGGTTAGGACGAGTATAGCAGGGCCAATGTCAGACACAAGCTGCGCAGCAGCCTAGCAGGGGTCTTCAGGGCAGCAAATGCCTCCGGACCTTTTCTCCTTTTTTGGGGTGGGGGGGCAGAGTTTCACCACCTAACTCTGACTGACCTGGATCTTACTATGTAGACCAGGCTGGCCTTGAACTCACAGAGATACTCCTGCCCCTTCCTCTTCAGTGTTGGGATTAAAGGCGTGCACCACCAGGTCCAGGAACTCTTGACTTCATGAGGTGACACTCTACATTCTGTAATCAGTAGGAGGTGGGAGGGGGTGCCCCTGAGGAAGGGACCCACAGAGCGAAAGTCCACAGGGTTTCTTCATGGCAGTTTCTGACATGTGCAAAGGCAGAATGGAGTCTTCTTGAGAGACTTCAGGAGGAATGGTGGCGTGGGTGTTGTGGGGAGGGAGGCAGAACCCTAGTGGCCCTCTGGGCTTGCCTGCAGGTATCGGGCATCGCCTGCACCTGTGCATCTAGCCCACTCCTTAGGAGCTTGGTGAGAATGGTACATTAAAGATGGTCCCAGCAAGACAGTCACCTCTCAGACTGCAGACATTAGGAGCTTATACATAGAGGAACCTTCCCACAAGTTTAGCACAGCCTGGAGCAACTGGGCCCAGATCAAACAGTCTACAGGTCCCTGAGGGAGAGAGTCATGTTCAAGTTCCCTCTGGTCCAGATTGTACCATCACCAGAAATGAACAATAGCAGTCTTCCCCATCCCTCTCTATTCCAAGAAGGGAAGACGCTGCTAAACTCAAGTCAGAGAGTGAGAAGGGACTGGTGGCAGGTTTCCTCCCTGGGCCATGGTTCTCATCATGGTCGGCTCCAGCAATGTGCAAATCCTGGCTGGAGGCACGCTGAGTCTGAGGGGGAAAAGGCATGGATATTCTCATGGGGAGAAGCTGTCCTGGGTATAGTTGGGACTTGCTGCTTTACACTTGATGAGTAATTACGTAAAATAAATGCCCTAGGCTTAGCCTCCACTTTCCTATTTCTAACATGAGGAAGCTCACCCGACTTGGTTCTTAATATCCCTTCCTGCTCAGCTATGTTCTGCCTTCTGAGAGAGCCTAGGGGGAAGCATAGCTGGGTCCTTGAGACATGAGTAGCCACTGAGCTTCCATTCGCTCTTGCTCACCCAGATAATCCTGCTCTCATCCCAGGATTAAGGGAACAGCTGGGCACCGACTAATATAGACACAGGGAAAGCCTAGGGCAAGCAGGCCAGCAGGGTCCTCAATTCCAGGGGCTTGCCTATGGCCAAGGATCCTTTTACTGACACCTGAGCATGCTGAACCAAGCTGGCCTGGGTTACACACATACTTTCCCCTCTGTGCAGTTTTTGATCTCCCAGGTACGGGGGTGAGGTGAATCAACATCAAAATTAGATTGCTGACTTGAACATGCACTGGGTCCCAGGGCAGTGGAGTCTAAAGGGTCTCTGAAGTAAATGACATTTTTCTAACGCTTCACAACACACAGTCAAGAGAATGTGTTTATTCACTCTCAGCATAATGCAGAGAGAGACAGACAGACAGACACACACACACACACACACAGAGAGACAGAGAGAAGAGAAGAGAAGAGAAGAGAAGAGAAGAGAAGAGAAGAGAAGAGAAGAGAAGAGAAGAGAAGAGAAGAGAAGAGAAAGGAAAAACAGACTTAGGGAGACTGAACAATATACCTAAGATCAAAGAACCAGGAAGTGTCCGGCCTCTGGAATCCTAGCCAAGTATCTTGCCCACAGGTCTCCATGGCAATGAGTTACAGGCTTTCCATGACTCAAGGAAAGGGCCACAGAGGGACTCGGTTCTGGGTCCCTGTGATCACTTCTGGATGGAGGTGGAGCTCTGAGTGTTTCCTGGACACAGGCAACAGCTGTGCTGATCTGTTGCCTAGGCCTCTCTGGATAAACAGATACTTAAAATAGCCCAGGGGTGTGGCCTTGTCTTCACAGGGCCAGGAAAGATGGCTGGCCTTTCCTTCCTTTCCAAAGTGCCGTGAAGCCGCTCTTTCCCTAGTCTAGACTCCACAGGGAATGGGTCTAAAATGTTCCTTAGATTTGGACTGAAGCTAGTAGAAGAGCAGGGGATGTTTTTCAGGGCACAGTCTGAAACAAAGAGGGCTTGTAGTGAAGTGAGGAGAGAGATTTGTGGTGGCTCTGTTTGCATGGGGTGCTTCAGATAGACAGAAAGCAAACCTGAGCAGAAGAACCAAGAAAGATGGTCAAAGATTCTGGAAAAGGGTCTAAAACCACAGTGGGTGCTGAGCCAGACCCTCCCTTCTGAAAAGTAAATTCTGTCCATCTCTTCCCTGTCCTGTATCCAGTGATCTCCACGTATACTTTGGAGTCTCCATAGTACAGGGTTTACATGAGAGAAATCAACAAATGTTGGGCTTGCAAAATGCTCAGCAGGTAAAGGAGCTTGACATGCAAGCCTGGCAACCCGAGTTCCATTCCCAGAACCTACGTAAAGGTGGAAGGAGAGAACTGATTCCACAAAATTTTCTCTGGACTTCAAACAGGCGGCATGACATGCACAGACTAGTGTCCACATCACACATCATGCGCAACAAACACACACACACATACATATACACATAATACATATACACACATACATACATACATATACACAAAGATGATTATTATGTAAAAAGAAAAAACTTGGGTTTTTTTTATCTCTTTCTCTCAGAGAGCTGGGTATATTTGTCTCAGTTCCAGAAGTTTCTCTTTCTGTGGTTTGGCTAAGCTAAGGATTACTCTTTGAAAGATATAACTTGAGGCTTAGAGAAGGCACCATCCATCAATATCAGCTGTAAACTATTAAATGTCTACTACTGTTCAAAATCCGAGAGGTTGGATCACTCCATCATTTGCATACAGAAAATAAACATCAGAGGGACGGGAACTTTGCTCAAGGTTGCTCAGAATCACAGGGCATGAACCTCGTGACCTTAAAGCATAGCACTACCCAAAGCAAGCGATAAAGAAGACTTTTATGTTCATGGTGTTTGCCACCTATGAACTGTGCACTTTCTGCTTGCTTTCATCAGAACAGCTCTCCTGCATGAGAGCAAGGAAGGCCTCTCTTTCACAGCTTTATCTTAGCTCTCAATTGGTACTCAATAAATATTTGTAGGATAAATGAATGGACTAATGAGCTAGCACTTCTGCGTGTTAGGCTTTCTGCCAGCCATTGTAACAGGAAGTGAGCTGGAGGGAAAGTTTCTAACGCAGAGAAGATCAGACTATAAAGAGACTTGCCATTCTTAGCATGGACAGAACTTTCCAGGCATGCCCTTGCAGCAAGCACAGGGGTGCTCTAGGGCAACATGACACCCATCTTTCCATCTCTGCTGGGAATGATCCTGGCACTACCTAGCACCACCCTTCTAAGTGTGGCATCATTTATGTTTCTGTAGAAAGCATGGCCTGCTATCACAGGGGTTACGGTGGACTGAAGACAAACGGCAGAATGAGCTTCTCTTAACCATGTCTTCCTCATTCTTCTAGATTATTTTTTTTACTGTATGTATATGTATAAATATTTTACTTACCTGTATGTCTGTAAAGTGAACCTTCAACACCGTGTGTGTGTGTAACACCATTGTGTGTATATGTATGCAAGTACATTTGTGTGTACACATTTGTGGAGTGTGGGAGCATGCATACCGTGGTGTATGTGTGGTGGTCATAGGAGAACTCTCTTGAGGGTCGATCCCCACCTTCACCTTGTTTGAGGCAGGGTCTCTTGTTTTGCACTGTGTCTGCCCAGCTAGCTGGCCCATGGCTGCCAGGGAGTCTTTTGTCCCTGCCTCCCTCATTTGCACAGGAATGCCAGGGCTACAGACAGGGTATGACCACATCTGGCTCTTCACTTAGGTTTTGATTCAAAGTTCGATCCTGACTCATGCACAGCAAGCACTTTCACCACTGAACTTTAGGTTTTTTGAGGCAGGGTCTCACTATACAGCTCTGGCTCTCCTGGAACTAAGTATGTGGACCAGGCTGGTTTCAAATCCAGAGCTCTACCTATCTCTGTCTCCCAGTGCTGGGGTTAAAGGCATGTGTCACCATGACCAGCCCCCTCAACACTGGCCTCTGGAACACGCTGGGGAGTGGACTACTAAAAACAGAAAATGGCCCACCAGCCGCCACCCTGGCCTTCAGGGAGGTCAAAGCTGTATGGAAAGAGGGTGTCCCGTGGCTTCCTGTTTGCCTTAGGCAGAACTTAGTCCTGCAAATCTAGCATTTTCTCCTTAGTTCTAGAACCTTCTGTTTTGCTCTACACTCCTGACTAGGACCTAGGCTCACTGTTAGGATTTATGAGGCAGGCTATCTTGGTGCATCTCCAGGCCAAGGTGCTCCACAATGATCACACCATACAACAGATCTTATGCAAGAGATTTATTGGGGGGGGGTAGCAAAAGGCCACCTCAGGGTGGGTATATGACAGACAGAGAGAGAGAGCAAGAGGGATATAACAAGAGGGTGATCTGTGACGACTATGACGTAGCTGCTGGCACTGAGTCACTTAAGGCAAGCTGGGGGAGCTCCTGATTTCTAGCACTCACTCTTGGTATCAACATTGAAAGCAGGACTGAGAAAGGTGCTATTGAAAGCAACAACTCCGTGGCTCATAGGAGTCTAGGCAGGGGAAACCGAAACAAGTCAACATTCCATTCGGAGTGGAAGTCCATGGGTTACTTTGTAGCAAATATTTCGTCTCTGACCAGCTTCTAGGGACTCCAATGCTGCCCCTTTAGTTGTATATTTGTGCTTAGGAAAAACAGGTGTTTAAAGCATACACCTTAGAAAAAGTACACACTACATATGCTCACATTAGTTCTCCTTCATTCAACAGACTTTTTTTTTTTTTGCTAGATATAAGGATTCTCTATTTGCTCCTTGCAATGCCCAGTGTGAGTGGTGCCTTTTAAAAGGACCTGGAATCACACTCCTGGGTCACTGAATGAGTGACTAAATGTAAAGAAACAAGACCTCCCACCATGGTCGCTCTCCAGCCTGCCCTCCAACACACATGCACACATATGCACAAATGCACACAGGAGTAGACAGAGTGTCTACTCCTTTAAGAGTGAAATCTCCTGAGGTTGAGAGTAATATTTAGCCATATTGTGCTAATAGGAAAAAGGTTTACAACTGAGAAATTAGATGCCCCTGCTTCCTTCCTTCCCCTCTGGGGCTAAATAGTGTTGGCTTATCCTGCGCTTCCACAGTTGCTTGAGAGTCGTGTCATCCAGATCTCTATAATAATTTCAGACCTCAACCAGCTCTTTCCTGGTTGAGGCAGTCTATAGGATACCCCAAAAAACTCATTTTGACCTTTGTGCTCCTTCTGACCAAGAAGCCCACAGAGGTGCCAGAGGATCCAAGCAAGCCCAGTCTCTAGGCAAGCCAAAGAAAAGCATAGGCAGCAGGTCTTCCTTAAGCAGCTAGGCCAGAGGGACAGGGTGGGCTCTGGGACTGAGAGGGAGAGGGAGAGGGAGAGGGGCGGGGTGGGCTCCAGGAGTGCTGGCAGGACTGGACTAGAAAGGGTATTTATAGTGAGGTGACCTTTCTTCCACTCCCATGGGTTTAGGGTTTCTGGGTCCTCTCTTCATGCTGGGGGGGGGCTCAAATGTCAGAGTTTATGAGGGAGGGGCGTCAAGAAGAAGTCAGTTCTCATCCATTCAGCTAGCTTGCTACTGTTGGCTGGGCCAAATTCTTGCTTTTAGTGAGGCTACACTGGACAAAGCTGGAAAAATGCTTTGGGCATGGGGTGTATGTGTGGAAGAAGAGCTCAAGAAACAAACAAACAAACAAACAAACTGAAGGACCACATGGGGCAGCTACTGCTAAAAGCTTACTAAGTGGTCATAAATACTTCCAAACCCAGCCTCCCAGGGTCCATCATAGAGGGTGACTCAGGTTAGGGAGGCTAGCAGTCTAACAAAAGTCCCAGTACCAAAGCATCGGCTCTGTGTTTGTGTTCTCGGGAAGTGAGGGGACGGCTCTGTGTTCTCGGGAAATGAGGGGACCCCGAGGAACAGGTACAGCTGGAGGGGGGTTTGTGGGAACGGGAAACTATGCGATCGGGAATATTCCATCAGGGTTTGAAAGAGGAAAGGCAAAACAGCAGGTGAGGTGCTCCTGCTGAAATGTTAGGTAAATAATAAATACTTCCAGCCAGGGATAGAGACGCTTAGAGAGCTGAATACAGCCCTGAAGGAATCCTGGGGTTAGGTCCTCAGACAGATCCATCTCTATATTGGAAACTTGACAGCAGAGATGTGGAAACATGGGTGGGGACATTCTGTGATGAGGCAAGGAAGAGGTCAGTCGCTCGGGCTTTCTCGACAATTCCTATGCAGCCACGATCCGGGACGTTAGGGATTCCCCTGCAGTCTGGAGTCTGCCGACATTTCTGGGGAAAGAAGAGAGAAGGCAGCTGGTGAATTAGTGGTGCAGGGGCGCGTCCTGCTGCAGGTGCTGAGATTATGCATTTATTCTGTGGTGCTGGGGGTCTCGCAGGCTGGGCAAGCGCTCTCAGGGAGCCACCCTGCAGCTCCAGTGACTGGTGTAACAAGGACAGCAGCCCCTCCGGCTGGCACTGGTCCTCTCCACTCCTGACTTTGAAAACTCTCATTTTCTTTGGCCTCCAAACCTATATGGGTCTACATTTTAGAAAAACACTCACAAATAAGAAAACTAAAAGCAATTTTTGAGACCCACAAGATGGCTCCACAGGAAAAGGTGCTTGCTGTCAGTCCTGATGACCTGACCTCGATCCTCTGACCCATGGGTGGACGGAAAGAAACTTCGCTCACAAATCGTCCTCTGACCACCACACACGATGTAGCACATGTGCCTCCTCCCCATACATAAACAATCAAATACAAACAAATATATGTATGTATGTAATTTTAAGAGAATACCATGTCAGCTCTGACCCCTTCTCTTTTTATTAACACCATGCTGTTCTTTAAAATGCCCAGCTACTCCTGCTCCATTTACTGCCTGATATAACTCTCCATTTAAATCTTTGACGTACCAAGTCCTCAGTCGGAAGACTTTTACTAGCGGGCTCTTTTACTCTCAGGCTGTGCCAGGCGCATCAGCCTGGTGTCACCACTATGGTCTTCCCTGGATGTCATGCTTATATATATATGTGTGTGTGTGTGTGTGTGTGTGTGTGTGTGTGTGTGTGTGTGTGTGTGTGTGTATTTATTATGTATACAGTGTTCTGCCTGCATGTGTGCCTATACACCAGAAGAGGGCACCAGTTCTCATTACAGATGGTTGTGAGCCACCATGTGGTTGCTGGGAATTGAACTCAGGACCTTTGGAAAAGCAGGCAATGCTCTTAACCACTGAGCCATCTCTCCAGCCCCTGTCATGCTTTTCTTCAAGAACTAAAAAACATTTTGTAGTGCCTCCGGAATCAAGGTTTAACTTTCAAGACCTCCATATATCGTCCAAAGTCTGTCCTTATTGCTGTAACCAAATGCCCTGCAAGAAGCAACTAAAGAGGAGTTTCTTTGGGTTCCCAGTCTGAGGAGATGCCCTTCCAAGCAGGGGAGGCATGGGTGAGGCAGCTGGTCACATGGCATCCAATCAGGGAACTGGGAGCACTAAATGCTGGCCTGCTCACTTTCTTTTTTCCCTTTCTATTCAGTCTGAGAGCAAGTTCCAGGACAGCCAAGACTACACAGTGAAACCCTGTCTCAAAACAAAACAAAACAAAAAATTGTTATTCTCTGTGTGACCTGAAAGCTCACCGTGATGGAGTGGGGGCGGCACACACCTGCCATCCAGAACTTGGCAGGCTGAGACAAGATAACCTGGAGTTTGGGGCCAGCTGGGCTAACTAGACCTCATGAGAGAAAGAAATGAGAGGAGAGAGAGAGGGAATCTGGGTCAACAGTGAAGATACTGGGGATACTTCCTGGTAGGATAACCAGAATACACACTCAAATCCAGATTATCTCTGTGTCCGTCCCCTTACCCCACCCCCCGTAAACTTTTGAGCCAAGCATGGTGGCCCACACCTTTAATCCCAGCGCTCAGGAGGCAAAGGCAGGAGGATCTCTGTGAGTTATATAGTTCCAGGACAGCCAGGCGACATAAAAAGACCTTTGTTGTTTCTAAGGGCTGGGTATTTTTATATAGGTGTGTATAAGTTACTGAATAGTGTGCAGGTGGCTTTGGAAGCCAGAAGAGGGTGTCAGAGTTCTTGGAACTAGAGTTACAGGAGTTACAGATGGTTGTGAATCACTGAACACGGATACTGGGACCCAAACTCACGTCCCCTAGAAGAGCAGCATGCTCTCCTAACTGCTCTCCTCCACATGGTGTGAGCATAGGCAAGGAGATCTGCTCCTAGGCCCTAGGAACAAGGACTCATCATGCCCTTCTTCCCTGCCTTATCTCCTTGACCTACAGGGAGCGGCTGCCTGTCAACTACTTTAAATTTCAGTTCCGGAACGTGGAATACAGTTCCGGGCGGAACAAGACCTTCCTCTGCTATGTGGTTGAAGCCCAGAACAAAGGAGGCCAAGTGCAGGCCTCTCGGGGCTACCTGGAGGATGAACATGCAGGTGCCCATGCCGAGGAGGCTTTCTTTAACACCATCCTACCAGCCTTCGACCCGGCCCTGAAGTACAATGTCACCTGGTATGTGTCCTCCAGCCCCTGTGCAGCCTGCGCTGACCGAATTCTCAAAACCCTCAGCAAGGCCAAGAACCTGCGCCTGCTCATCCTGGTGGGCCGGCTCTTCATGTGGGAGGAGCCAGAGGTGCAGGCCGCACTGAAAAAGTTGAAGGAGGCCGGCTGCAAACTGCGCATCATGAAGCCCCAGGACTTCGAGTACATCTGGAAGAATTTTGTGGAGCAGGAAGAGGGTGAATCCAAGGCCTTTGAGCCCTGGGAGGACATTCAGGAGAACTTCCTATATTATGAGGAGAAGCTGGCAGACATCCTGAAGTAGGCAGCCAAGCTCAGCCTTCCGTGAGTTTTCCTGGTGCCCTGGCGCCAACTCTTTATTTACTTGGGTAGAAGACTTGAGGTCAGGTCCAAGGAAATATAATTTGAAGGGAGTGCACTCCTCTGTATTAATTGATTGTAGAAACATTCCCAAACATTGTTTTATTTCCTCTGAACCCCTCTACCGACACCCACATCATGGGCTGGAGACAGGGCTCCGTCATGAAGCGCGCTGATGCTCTTGTACAGTTCCCAGCACCCATATTGGGTGGCTCACAACTGCCTGTGACTCCCGATCCAGCGGACCTAACACCTTCTGGACTCTGAACACTGAATGCACTTCCTCATACTCAAAGAGACATACACAAATGTACATAAAAATTAGGGCTGGAGAGATGGTTTAAGTGGCTATTATTCTTACAGAAGACCCAGGTTTGACTCTTAGCATCCACGTGGCGGCTTCCAACCACCCATAACTCCAGTTCCTGGGACTCCAAGACCCTTACTGTGGCCTTTCTAGATTCCCTGTTTCCAAATTCACAACCTCTGTTCTGTAATGCAGAGTTCTCATTCTTGGGGACAATTTCTTGTGCTTTTTTTTTTCTTTTGTCATCCTTTTTTTTTTTTTTTGACATTTTGTTTTTCTTAAAAAAATTTATGGGTGTGGGTGTTTTGTTTGTATGTACGTTTGTGTACCATGTGCATGTTTGGTACCCAAGGAGGGCAGAAGAGGGCATGGGGTCCCCGGAATTGGACTTTCATGCAGTTGTGAGGCACCACATGGTGCTGGGAATCAAACCCAGGTCCTCTGGAAGGGCACCAAGAGCTCCTAAGTTTGAACCATCTCTCCAGGCCTGTATTCATCTTTTGATTTTAGCCAGATCTGCTGTTCTGCTTTCAGAGGGCTGTTCTTTGAGTTGTTCAGTGGTTACTGAGTGGATGCATAAGGCCAGGGTATTCTTCTTCTTGAGAACAGTCCAGGGAACTCCTGAAGAGTCAAATGTGATCAGGTGAGAGTAGTGAGCTAGTTTATGCCAGACCGTCTAAAGGGTTAAGAGATGTCTGTAGCTGAAATAGCAGCTCAGAAGTAGCCTCCTACAGATGTCAAGAGGTGATAGGAGAACTGAAAATAAAGATGAGCTGTTTAGGCAAATAATTAGGACACAATTAAGGCCAATTTGGCCTCTTGCTGAGGGTAAATTAGACTCTCACAGAAACAGGCCAATTATCCTCAGGAAAGAGGGTAAAAGATCCTTCACTATCTTTTGAATTTGGTCTGATCTAGTTTGCCTCTATGGAACCGCTGTGGCTGAACCCCTTTCCAAGGCCAGAGCTGCTGATCAAAATCTACTAATGGTGAAGGCTCTTCACTGCACTCCTACCTGACTTTAATTCTGGAACTACTCCTGTATTCATAAAACATGGACACAGCACGTGTCCATGAAGATCATTCAATTTATGTTTGATGTTTTTCGAAGATGCTGCTTTACAGCCATGCTCTGGAAATCTCGATGCTCAGGAGCCACGGGTAGGCAGGTGTTTGTTATCAGGCATGCACGCGGGGATGCACAGACACCCCCAGGCTGAGCATCTTCCTGACCAGCCGACACGTTTTCAGTCTGTCCTTTTTAGCAAAACGACAGTGGGCAGTCATGAGGTTGGTTCACGCTGTAAAGTAACCCCTGAAAATACAGAACTCACTCCAACAATTCCCCAAAGATCTTTGTTAGTGTAGGCCCAACTATTGTTAACTGTACAGCCAGCATAAGACTCACTAGAATGGTGACCACCAGCTCGACTTTATTGCGGTCTTCATGGGAGAGAGGGATATGGTGGTGTGTGCATATAATCCCCAGAGGCAGAGGCAGGAGGATCATGAGTTAGAGGCTATCTTGGGTTATACCAATTCTCAGACTAACCTAAGCTACCTAAAGAAACCTTGTCTCAAAACAAGTCAAAAACAAACAAAACCAAGAATTTGGAGTGGGAGTGTAGTTCAGTGGCAGAATACTTACAAAGCCCAAAAATTTGTGCTGGGGTATGTTTGGTTGTGAAATCCAAGCATACATACTGGATTCAATCCCAATGCCACTGACAATAACAATAATAAAAATTACCTAAGTATTATTGTTGTATGCCTGTGTTCCCAGAACCAATAGGAAGACGGAAGAGAATGCAGAGGACACAGGCCAACCTGGGCTACTGTACCCCAAAGCAGCAGCAGCAACAACTCCCACAAAAATGCCACACTTTTTATAAAATTATATTTAATTTTTACTTATTTGTGTGTGGGAAGGGCACATCTCATAACGAACACGTGAAGGCCAAAGGACGACCTGCCAGAGATGTCTTCTGTTCCCACCATGTGGGTTCTGGGGTGGATTCAGGTGTCAGTCTGGGCAGCAGGAGCCTAACCTGAGTTATCTTGCAGTCCCTTTGAAGACTTTTACAGGGCCGCTTCTGCCGGCTACCAAACTAAGTCTTCAGGGATTTTAGTTTCCATTAAAATTATCAATTTCACAGCTGATGAAAAAGTTTTAATCTGGGATCACTCTGAGCATTTTAACTAATACTCAGTAAACAATCCAGTGTGAGTGGTAAGTACTGTCTAAATCAGCTTGTTTTAAAATACTCTGGGCTGGCTCAATGGCCCACCGAGTAAAGGTGCTTGCCACCAATCCTGAAGTCCTGAGTTTGATCCATGGGATCCACATTGTGGAGAGAATTGACTCCCAAAAAGTATTCTTCAACCTCCAAACATGCACCCCTCCATACACATAAATGTATTTGTTTATAACTATTATTTATTTATTTAATTACATATACAGTGTTCTGCCTGCATGTCTGCCTGCATGCCAGAAGAGGGCACCAGATCTCATTACAGATGGTTGTGAGCCACCACGTGGGTGCTGGGAATTGAACTCAGGACCTCTGGAAGAGCAGCTAGTGCTCTTAACCTCTGAGCCATCTCTCCAACCCCACATAAATGTATTTTTTAAAAGAACATTACTCTTCCTTGTGTATACAGATACAACCAGTATTCTTGAACGCATTAGCACTTTGCTGTGCACATCTGAGCCTTCCAGGTTCCTGAGGGGAAGATCAAATGTAACAAAAAAGCTGTGGCTGAGCCTAAATGACCCTCAAGAACAGCCCTTCTTAAAGTCCACTAAAAAGCAGTCACTAAATAAATGTCTATCTCTTATTTCATTTTCTGCTTTAAGAAATACTAGCAAACCAGCACAGGGAGGCAGAGGTAAACAGATTTCTGACTGAGACAAGCCTGGTCTGTGTAGTAAGTACTAGGCCACAGCTACACAGCGCAACACTGTCAAGAAAAGCAAAGCAAAGCAGAATCTTTGTACCCTGTATTTAACTAGAGAACAGAATCCAAGCAGATCTCCACACCAAAGCAGTGAAGGAAACAATGCCAGCGAGGAGGCCCTGGAGGAAACGCTCAGGGTCTCCTCAGGGAAGGTGCAAAGAAGCCTTGGCTGTCTCAGAGGCTGCTGTTGGGGGCAGAAGCCTTGGCTGTCTCAGAGGGCTGCTGTTGGGGGCAGAAGCCTTGGCTGTCTCAGAGGCTGCTGTTGGGGGCAGAAGCCTTGGCTGTCTCAGAGGCTGCTGTTGGGGCAGCAAGGCTGTCAGTAATGTGCTCTGTTTTCCATGAAGGTCTGTCCGCTGCCACCCAGAGAAGCAGTGACATGGATGGCATCTAGGACACGCCTGTCTTCCCAATTATACTTGGAGTTGGACATTTGACACCAACCAGTTGTGCTGGACAAGGCCCTCCCTCAGAGAACTCGAAGCACACCTCGGGCTGCCACTCACTCAACTGTGCCTTTTGTAGTGTGGCTACTGGGGGAAAGGACGGTGAAGGCAAGGACAACAACTGCATGTGGGCACCAGGCACCTGGGGTGGAGGGTCTTACTGCCTCCCCAGGGGTGTTGCCTGAGACAAAAATCCTCAGGTTCAAGGGACAGGCCTTTGAAATACATCAAGAAGTGTTTTGAGTTGGGCTGGGTTGTTGGTTTTTAAAATGGCAAAATAGCATCATTAATAAAGGAAATAGTGTGGTTTTTCTGGCCTGTTCTTTCAAGAAAGTTGGGCAATGGAAAGTTCCCATGGACAGTGAGTGGATACGGGGCACAGGGATATTGTAGGCTAAGAACCAAGCCGTGACATTAGGAAGGTAAAGCCAGGTCTTGACAATCAGGATCTAACTCTCTAAGACTCACTTCTCACCATGGTCCTGACCTTCCACTTTTTTCTGAGGACTGGGGAAATGGCAATGGCTCAGTATATAAAGCTCTTGCTGTAGGTATGAGAACCAGGGTTCAAATCTCCAGAACCCATTCAAAGCAGAATGCAGTAGCATGAGTCCTTAAGCTTAGCACATAATAAAAAATGAACAAGAATCCCTAGTGATGTGCTAGCCAGCCTGGTATACCCAATGGCGACTAGGAGACTGATTCAAACAAGGTGGAAGGTGAAGACAGCCACGATGGGTCCTCTCACCTCCACGTGTGTTTCTTCCTGAAGGAGGAGATCTTGTTTGCCAGTAGAGTACTTGCCTAGCATCTGCAAGGCCCTCACTCCATCCCCAGCACTACTGTAAAATCAAGAAAACACTTTTTCCTGGAATTATTTCTAAATGGTAGCTTCTTTGGAGATAATATAGTAGGGGTCACAAGGCTTAGAATTTTGAGATATCCACACCTTGATGGCCAAGCAATAAATAATTTCCTCACTAGAGAGGGTCCAAAGTACCAGGTTAATGTTCAGACACTGTGAGATTCCAAAGGGCAGCACTGGAAACCACGATAGGATGGTAGCAAGTGTCATTTCCCAAAAGGTTCATGCCTGGTGCCATTCACACTCCACCTGGCTTTCCAAGAAGGTTGTGCTCATCTACTGCCATGTCTCCTCTCCTCGGGCTTCACGTGTGATCAATCACTGGAATTTGACCCCAAGGCACTTGATCACATCCCCACTAAGGCCCAGAATGTCACCAACAGTCAATCAAGAGCCCTGCAAAAATGAGCTATAATCTCCCTAAAGCAAAAGCAGCTAGGGAGTAGCAATCCGACTGAGCATTAAGATGTTTCCGCAGGGGCTGGAGGTGTAGGTGGTGGGGACAGTCTAACATGGAAGCCTGCAGACTGAACCCACTGCAGGGAAAGAAAGATTTACCAGGGTGAGACACGGTGACCTGCCCAGCACCCTGCTCTCGTCTACTTCATGTGCTGCAGACATTTCTCCCTACAGGTGTAAAGCTTTCTAGGTTTGTAATGAGTGTCCCCTACAGCAACATGTAGAAACTGTCCCCAGATATAAAAGTGAAACGCTTTCTGAACAGCTGCTCCTATCAGGCTGCAGTGTGATAAGAACACGTCTAAAGTACCAAGAGTGCGTCCCCAGCCTCGTGTCCCTGGTACTTCCACAAGCCTGTTGTAAAACTTTGTTGGGTTTTTTTTTTTGTTTTTGTTTTTGTTTTTTTACACTGGAAAAAACCACCCATTCCTGAGCAACCAGCATTCACGCTAGAGTAAAATCTGCATATGCCTGGCTGTGCGGTCTCTCAGTATGACCACGGCGGGGCAGGAGGGCCCTAGTTCCCCAATAGTTCTAATAACAGAATGCTGGCTAAATGCATAGGCTTTACTCTCCTTCAACAGACATGCCATTTGTCCTTAGTTTCAGAAGAGGGCCTGATAATTACTGCAGTGCACATTACAGTCTTCTGGGGTAGAAACATGAACCTAGAACCCCACTTACCACTGAGTCTTTAGAGTAATTTCACTGGCCTCCTGACTAAATCCAGACATGGCCGATCATGTCAGCCATGCAGTAGACAACAAATGGTCCCCACAAACACTCCAACCCCGCCTCCTAACCAGGTGGACACAATCCTGGTCACACTTACCTCTGACCTTGTTGCTCTTCCCAGTGAGCCCAGCTCTTCAAAATTAAGTCAGCGGTTCAGCCTGCCCCCAAGACCCAGAAAACAGATGTGCATGCACAAAAACTTCAGTGACTCCAACAGAAAGGTTTATTGTTCCACTCCTGTCCCAATAAGCTCCTTGTGACCGTGGAGAACTACATGTGTAACTACAAAACAAACACAATCCTTCCCTATGATGACTTTGATGAATCAGACTAGCACCAAGTGCAGAAACAAAAGACACCAAAGAATCTCAACAGTTTACCAAGTCTCCCACAATTTCTCCTTAAAAACGAGAGTTAGAATCAATGCTGCCACCTAGTGGCCAGCCAAACAAATCCAGTAGTGGACAAGCAGACAGGTCAGGTGGGCTTACTTAGCTGGTCTCCTGGCCTGCTGACAGGCCTCAGCCTCCTCCCACACTGTTTGGGCGTATTGCCCTCCAACCTTCTTAGAATACAGAATCCCACATCTGGCCTGTGACACAGATTCCCTCACACACTGTCCTCTGCCCACTTTGAGGTCCTACAGTTGCTCAGTCCTACAGCCAAGTAGAGATGACACACAGACCATGAGCCCGTCCCAAACCTCCATCTGCTCAGAGTGTGTACACAGTAATTCTGATGTCTGTCGCCTCAAACACCTCTTCGATAATCGCAGATACATTTTCCCACTGCAGACGATCCAAACCACATCCAATCCTGAAAACAGAAGAAAAGATCTTATCTTTTCCTGGTGTTTTGGTTAAGATCAAGTCTGAAAACCAACCAAACAAACCCTGCCACTGGTTGTGACAGACGTATTTAGGAGACCGCCCCTCCTTCCCTCTTTCTTTGGGCTCTGTCGGAAGCACAGTTCTCTGGGCTCACATGCACAGGCAGCCAGTTAGGAGTCTATAGTCAGTTCCCATTGTGAAGCCACTCGGCAGTTCTCAGGCAGCCGTCATATCGCTTTGCTTTCCAATTAGTTCATTCTCTGGCACAAGATCACTAGCTCAGTTTCCCACTTCTGATGAAGACTGACTTCAGTGGATGGAAAATGTACGTACATTTAAAACACACTTACGCCAGTGGAATATGTTAAGGAGGCTGCAAGGGAGAGTACAACCTTTGCAGAAGGAAGGAAACAATGGGATGTCCAGAATGCTGTCTGTGGCCCAAGTGAAGTCTACCACCTGACGCTCTTCTAATGTGACACTATACTGATCCTCACCTACCCTAGGGACAAAGGGAAGCTCAAAACTGCCAATTGCATATGATAGCAAGACACTCAACTTCCACAAGAATAGCGATTTTTTTTAAGAGTTTCTGATACATAAGTCTTGAGTATACTAAAGAAGGGATGAGGGGCTGGAGAGATGGCTCAGTGGTTAAGAGCACTGACTGCTCTTCCAAAGGACCTGGCTTCAATTCCCAGCAGCCACATGGCAGCTCACAACTGTCTATAACTACAGTTCCAGGGGATCTGACAGCCTCACACAGACATACATGTAGATAAAACACTAATGTACATTAAAAAAGAAAAAGGAATTGATGTTGTAGTCACACCCAAAGTTGCTTGAGCTTGGTCAGCACTGACTGAAAACTACTAGGGTAATAAAGAGAGAAGGGTATGGACCAGTTCCTGAGGAAGCAAAGGGTCACTGGATATCCAGTGTCATTTAAGTCCTCAAAAGGACAGCAGGGAAGGTCCTGCCTGTCGCCAACTGAACAACAAGCAGGCATGCAAGCATAAAAGGCAGAGGGCACTGGCAGCTTTCCTGGCACAAACTCAATTGGAGGGGAGAAGTAGCCTGGAGGGAGGTGCGATGGCTCAGTCTCCGTTCTGAGATTCCACGGCCTCAAGAGGAGAGGACACCGCTTTAACACAACTCAGGAATTCAACAGCTGTGTCTGAACGCCAAGGATGCTCCCCACAGAGGAGCTGAGGCAGGTGAATGCCTGTCATTATTCACTCTGAGTCGTTCAACTCAAGCTAGAAAACAGCTGTGCTACGGCCTCACAGCCAATAGGAAGGGAGTTCTGAGACCAAACCTCACCAACCAATTCAGTCTTCCATTTCCTTGCCTGGGCATGGAGAGGTCAGTGACTCCATTCTTCAAACAATGGGACTTCATAGCCTCTAAACTCTTCTGCAGGTTCTCGTAAGTTGGCTTGTGTGAGGCCCTTTTCTTTGTAATCTGGACACAAAAGGAAGGATTCAAACTCTCATTAGCTTCACCTCCCAAAAAAGTGTCAATGAGGAAGCCACCAGATTCCTCTACATCCACAAACTGAAAGAATAAGCACTTTTTAAAAATAGATTAATTCCTGAATTTGTCTAGATCAGGGATGAGTGTCCTGCAGCCACAGGAGAATCCACAATGACTGAGGAACAGACTCTGCTGTGTAGCAAGGGCAACCATGACACAGGGAAGCTGCGCCTGTTGCCATGCCTAAGCAGGGTACTGGAATCTGCCAGACCAGCGGCACACTTGTGCCAGGGTACCCATACTGCCCGAGGAGCGCCCCTCCAAGTCCATTTATTATGCAATCACACTCCCTGCTTTTTGTTTCTCTACAAAGGCAGCAACGGAAAATCATTCTTGGCTTTCAGGACGCACTCTCGGGTCAGTGTGTCTCCCGACTCTGCATGCTGACCAGAAAAGGTTTGAAGTGGGTTGGCTCTAAACCCTTCCTCAGCCTGTAAGGAAGCCACACCTCTTGGGGCCAAAGATGGTGTGGAAGGTAAAAAATCCCACAGCCCCACAGCAGGCAGGAGAGGGCAGGACATTCTGTGGCTCTGCAGTGGACAGGGAAGATTAGTTCCTCAGAGAACTCTCTCGAGACAAGGTGTCCTTTCACTGTGACTGAGAAAGGGCAGTGGGTCTCCCTATGGTCTACCACTCTTAGACCACAGGCCTTTGGCAGACGGCACAGGAGCCTCATGCCGGAGCTGTGGCATAACTTGATATACCTAACTCAGTGCTCCAAGCAGCCAGCTCCTCTGGAGCTGAGCTGGTGTCAAAGTGGAAGCTGTTTGGCATCCTTTACTGTCTCAGATGGAGCATCGTGATCAACGCAGGGAAGTCTATTTGCCAGTCTATACAAGATGAAGATTTGGCCCCATCTTACCAAGTAATATATATATCGTCCATCTCTCTTCAGAACAGCCACTTCTCCAGACTTCTTTTCTAAGAAAAAGTTATTTAATAGTAAAAGGAAAAAGAAAACCAAAACATCCATCTCCACACTTACGCTAAAAAATTCCCATAGACCTGAGTATAACTATCCAAATTTCAAATGCACTGTCACCTTTCCATTTAAAAAACGTTAATGTTAAGTGTCTTGAAATTGTCTTAGAACGTGCTACCATTCAAAATCTGTCAAACATGTTTATTCAACAAGATCTTTGTGTGTGTCTGTATGTGCGCCCGCGCGCATGAGTACAGGTGCCTGTGGAGGCCAGAGACATCAGACTCCCTGGGACCAGAGTTATAGGCAATTATAAGATACTCAATGTGGAGGTTAAGAATCAAATTCAGGTCTTCTTCAAAAGCATTATATACTTTTAATCACTGAGCCATCTCTCCAGAACCCCCACCTCCAACTCACACCATCTTTTATTTTAATTTCTCTCTCTCTCTCTTTCTTTTTTTTGAGACAGGGTCTCTCACTGAAACTGGAGCTCCCTGAATCAGCTAATTGACTGGCCAGTGAGCCTCAGAGACTCATTTACCTCCACCTCTCCAGGAAGGAGCAAATATGTCTGTACTTAACTTTAAAAAAAAAGTTCACTCCTTGTTCAGCAAGTGCTTTACAAGACAGCACCATGTCCCCCATCCCAACAGTGACCTTTCACAGTGCTGTATTAAACACTGAGGAACACCCCCCACCTCCTGGGCTTCTCTGTGTAGCCTTGGCTGATCTGGAACTTGCTTTGTAGACCAGGCTGGCCTTGAACTCACAGAGAGCTGCCTGCCCAGCTATAAGAAACATTTCTTAAGGTCCTTGGTTATTATCTTACAAGTCTGAAAAGGTAGTTGTTCAGAAGAGGGATAGGCCTAAAATGTGGGCTGAGAAATTATTTCAGAAGCTCCAGGTGTACTGTAAAGCAGTTCTGATTCAAAGCCACTGGTAGAGTGGTGGAGGTCTGTGAAGAAGCTGTTTCCAAGCCAGGCAGTGGTGGTGCACGCCTTTAATCCCAGCACTCAGGAGGCAGAGGCAGGTGGATCTCTGTGAGTTCGAGACCAGCCTGGTCTACAGAGCTAGTTCCAGGACAGGCTCCAAAGCCACAGAGAAACCCTGTCTTGAAAAACCAAAAAAATAAAAAAATAAAAATAAAAAAAAAGAAGCCGTTTCCAAACTATCAGGCTGGTCCTGAACTCAGTGATTCCCCCCTTCCTCCCATAACCTGATCACTGGGTTAAAGGTGTCTGATGCCACTCCCAGGACAAACTACTCTTTGAAGAATAAGCTGAGACAGTCTGGTGTGTCAGCAGCATTCAGGACTGAGCCAGGACTGCTTGGAGTTCAAGACCAGCTTAGGCTACTCAGCAGGTGCCAGGCTACACAGTGAGCCTCTGCTTCAAAGAAGGAAGAAATAGAACAATATTTAGTACAGGATCTTTAGTGGCATTTCATTGTATTTAATAAATAAAGTTTGTCTGAGGATCAGAAAAGTCAAACAGCCACATTGGCCAGCCTTACAGACCAGGCAGCAATGACAAACACCTTTAGTCCCAGTAGCCACACCAGTTTGCCAAAGAAACAGGCAGAAGTGGTGCACGCCTTTAATCCCAGAACTAGAGGATTATAAAAGAGGAGGAGAGAGCTCTCAGTCTCAGTCTGAGTCGCCATTTCAAACTGAGGTAGAGGTAAGAGCCAGTGGCTGGCTGTTTTGCTTTTCTGACCTTCAAGTTGAACCCCAATTTCTGTTTTTATTTATCATGCTTCAGATCTTGACTTCTGAGCAATACATAAGGAACTTGATAAGCCCTTCAGCTAAGGTTTGAGAGAAGAGAAAAATCAGGAAGGAAATTTTTGAGGGGTTGGGAGATGAATTAATCAGTAAAGTGTTTACTGCACAAACATGGGAATCTGAGTTTGATCCCTAGTACCCACATAAAACCTAGGTGTCAGGGTATACATTGTATACCCCAAACTGGAAAAATAGATAGGAGGGTGCCAGCGACCAGATGGTCAGCTAATGGAGCTAAATGGGCAAGCTCTATGCTTAAAGACAGAGTCAATCTCTGGCCTCCACACATGTATCTGCACACTATGAACTCACTCTCTCTCTCTCTCTCTCTCTCTCTCTCTCTCTCTCTCTCTCACACACACACACACACACACACACACACACACACTAGAGAAAGAGATTGGAAACTTTTACAGGAACTCTGATTTGGTGTGGTAAAGATCCAAACCAGAGGCCATTCTTGTGAGAAAAAGTTGAAAGTACTCAGTGAGAAATCTCTTTGAATGCACAAGTAAACAGAGTACAATGAAGAGCAAATTATGCTCCACCAGGACGAACTAGACTGCGATAGAAACTCTCAAAACTCACGCTGATTTAACAGTTCCTGCACCCCTCCAAATTTCTTCTTGAAGAGAACAGCTATTCCAGCACCCATTCGACAGTCCTCACTGATACAGTGGGCTAGAGAGTCGGTTTGGGAACATTGGAAAAGATCTCCTTTCACATAAGTGATCTAAAACGTGCAAAGGGAGAGAACGCGTTTGTTAAAAACAGAAAAAGATTACGCCTTTCAGATCTTCAATAGAACCCCCTACCCCGCCTCTTCCCTGCTTCTCCACCACTCGGAATTAAATCCAAACCTTCCTATCTTACAGAATTAACCAACATATATAAAAAAGCCTCTGTAAAGGGAAAGTGACGGATGATCTCTGCTAAGATTGTATTAGCCTTTCCTAAGTAAATCAGCTAGAAATAAACAACAAGGGGGAGGGGGTGCGACAATCCAATTATTGGTTTAATTAGAAAGTGTTTATGCTTTTGACCTCAATTATTCTGAATTTCACTTCACCGATAAATTTAATAGCAGTCACGCACTCGACTTCCTTCTGGATCTTCATTAAGGCGGCCGGCCATGCTACTGAGTCGCTATTTCCAGAATTTAAGAGTTTCTTCTGCTAATGAGAAGGAAAAGCAAGTAAAATCGCTCAGGCAGCCTGAACACAGCACGTTCAGATCACCCCGACAACGCACTTAGTTTTCCCCACCTCCTCTACTTGTACCTCTGAATGTGAATTCACTCAGCCTTTAAGAGGCAGCACAGAACAGCTCTCCAGGAGCGGAGGTCCCAAGACACACCTCCTTACTCCAAACCCTCTCCTAGCACGATAGGTTTAAGAGAGTCTGGTATTTTCCCAGAGGATATGGCTTAGAATAAAATAGGAGGGACTTTGCCAAAGTTCCATTGAGCTAGAATCAGAGTGACCCGAACAGTGGTGTGCTGAGCGCAGGCGGAGAGGACAGCCGCTCAGTGAAAGATCACCTCTCCTAGAGGTGCAGGAAGTCTGAAACAAGTTTCCCATCCTCTCCTCCTACCCTAATGAGGGTCAGTCCTGGGATCCCGCAGGAGAGGGCGGGGGCCATCTTTCACCTGCAAAGGAATCGGCCGTCAGCAGGCCCTCCTGCACGCAGGGAAGTGTCTGAGATGAAACCCTGGTAGGTGGGGAGTAACAGAAGAGCCCCCACGCGGAACCAATCCCGCCAAGGCCTTTGACTGCACGCACCCAAAATGGCGGCCCCCACCCTTAACGGGGCGGAAGTGAGCTTCTCTAGCAAGCTAGTCGAGCCTGCTCTCGATGGTAAAGGTTTCAGAATTTCCGGCGGTAAACTCCGTACTCTCCCGCCGCCGCTCAGGCGTGCGTACCAAGAAGCCGACCCCGCCTTGAGAAGAGGAGCGCTTGCGCATTTGGCCTCAGGGGGTGTGTCCCGGTGGCCGCTTAGAAAAGGGTTCACAGTTGGGGAAAAAAAAAGGGGAGGCGTACTAGCGCCTGCGTGGTGCATCACTCAGGGCAGTGTTGGAGAAACGAGTATGGCGCCTCTAGAACGCGCTTGCGTAGTCCTCCAGAGGAAGGCGGAGTCCAAACTAGGAAGTGAGTGTGGTCCCTGGGACGCCTGCGCAGTGCTCCCTCTAGGGGGCGGGGCCAGGTTGGCCGGGGTTATGGGGCGTGGTCTCGAAGGCGCTTGCGCGCAGGCGGTTGGAGGGAGGCCCGATTCCCCTTTGTTCAGATTCGCCATTTTGCGAGGCAGCGGCAGTGGCGGCGGCGGCGGCGGCTGGAGCCTCTGATTGGGTTTCGGGGTCCGGTACTGGAGCCAATCAGCGCGGGCAGCGAACCGGGGGAGCGAGGCACGGTGAGTATGAGGAGCCAATATCCAGCGGCCCAGAGCCGGCCCCAGCGCCCCGATTGGCGGGTCTCGCTGACCACTCAGGAGAGGCCCAGGCGTCCGTCGAGCCCGGGAGCCGGGCAGCCCCGGCTCGGAGCCGGTGGAGGCTTGCAGGGGCGGCCCGGCGTGGGGATGGCACCCTGGAGCCAGGCTCCTCTCCGGGTGCGGGTGGCGGATGCATCGTTGCTCCCCGATCCTCGGGCCCCGGGAGGGCAGGTGGCAGTTTCCCCGGGTCGTTCCATCCTTATCCTACGACCCGTCCTTGTGTCCCCACGTTCCGGGCCCCGGTGAGGCCCGCGTCCCCTGAGCCCCGAGGCGGTCGGGACGGCAGGTCTGAAGCGAGGCCAGGCGGGGACGCGCAGCGCGGCCTCCCAGACCCACCCCGGGGCCGTTAGCGCGCCCGCCGCGCCCCTCCTCCCGGCCCGCCACCCCGGGACTCCGGCCCGCCGCCGTTACCACCCCTTTCTGCTCGTCATTTCCTCTCCTCCCGCCCCGCTCGGCCGCCCGTGCCGGCACACCTCCGTGCTGGAGCCTGACCAAGCACTCTTCCTCTTTTCGCTGGGCGCCTCAGTATTTGGAACCTAGACTGACAACCTCATGCATTCTTAATGACGGGACCCACGTCCGTGTGTCCTGTGAGCTCTCTCCCTTTGATGCTCTCTGGTTCCGATTTTCTTTAGCCTTTTGTGTCAGTTCGTGTGAGGGTCCACTCAGCTCAGCCCATTCGTGTCTGTTTTTTCTCCCACACTTTCGAATTCCGTGTGAACGTTTTCTCAACAGATGTTTAAAAACTTACATGCCGAGATTTTTTCCATCGGGCAGCAGTCTTCCGTGTGCTGCCAGCTGTAGTCTTTGGCGGGCATCACCCAAATACTGTAAGGGAGAGAGGGCAGAGCTAGGAAGCACGCCTGCTCGGCGGAGATTGGCTGGTGAAAATCAATACTTAGGGGTTAGTGTTCTGTCGGGGTCTAGTGCAATGCCGGGAAGTGCTCTTTCCATGAAAAAGCTAGCCAGTTTTTATTGGCACGCTTTGGTTGGGCGTTGGAGGGTTGTCAACCGCGAGGAGAGCGAATGTAGGCAGCAGATAGTGCTGTTGGGCGAAGAAAGGGCCAGTAGTACTGAGAGTTTAGGCGGGAAAGTCCAGTTTGCAAAGCCCTTGCAGATATCACAAAGGAGTCTTTGGAAACACTTCTGACTGGAGCTTAGAAGTGTTGGAGAGTGGCTTTTCTCCCCAACGTTGGGAAGAAAACGTTGCTGACCTAAGGATTTAATCTCATAATAATAACGGGCTGGGGAGCGGCTAGGGAGGAAAAAGGACTTTTTCTCTGGGTGAGGGAAGTTGTTTTTACTCAGGCCAAGCAGCAGTTGTTCTCAGCTCTTAGTTGGAGCCAGCTTTCTGGGTGTGGCTTCTTTAGCACATTTGATGAACTCTTAACTGGTGGGTTTGAGGAAACTAGTTCAGCCTGTATTCACTTTCGAGGAAGAATTTTTCTTTAAGTTGTTTCTTCATTTCCTTATGTTCTAGTTGGCTTTTCTATTGCTGTGATAAGCACCACACCAAAAGCAGCTTGGGGAGGTTTATTTCATTTCCCAGTCCATGAAGGGAAGTCAAGACATGAAGTTAGAATCTTGTTTTGTTATCTAAGTTCATGGTATATTGTTAGTGGAGAAAAGAGCAGATTTGGAGCCTTCAAAGGCCCTTAGTCTGGTCTTTGCCTGTGATTGTCAAGTCTCATGGCCTGTGTTGATGTTATGCTTATTGTAGTTGCATTTCTGAATGTTTCAGCTTTCGAATAACTTCTAAGTGCTGGCCAACTGCTTCTGTGCCTTCTAAATGGGCAGGGTATATGCTATGGAAGAATGCTTCAGAGACCAGAATAAATCCATTCTCATCCATATTCATTTATATTCTCACTTTCAAAAACACATTCAAAAATTTGTGGAAGAGCTAGACAGACTAAATCCAGCTGGCTCACTTTTGTCGTAATCTTGGGCAAAGAAGTGCTTGAGGAAGGCAGTGTGTCAGATTGTGGAACAGTTCTGCTGGCTGAAGTGGCAAAAGCAGGTGTGTAAAGCTCTCCTGAGGCCAGGAAGCAGACACCGTGAGCAGCCTGAATGTCATGCTCCAAGCTCCATTGCTCCCTTATTAATGCAGAATGGCTACTATATTTGGAGCCTCATCTGCTTTTGCCCTTCAAAGTACAGTAAGTAGGCTTCAGTGGCTTGAGAGGGAAACATTTGTATCAGCAGGATAAACTAGTGAGGTCTGAATGATACTTGTTAACCATTCTTGCCCACTTCAAAGCTCCATTTTGCATTTTAATCTGATAAGATGAAGATTTATGGATATTTAGCCAAGAAGAAAACCTTATGGGAAGGTGATTTAGGGCTAGTTGATATATTGAAATACAGAGAATATTAATATCTCTATTTTCCACATCAAAGTATAAGCACCATATATGTCTATATTTTTGGTGAATTTTAAAAGCTCTACACACACACAAGTGCACACGCACACACATACCAAAAGGAGAAATGTCGCTTTCCCTAGTAGAGCCACTTATTTTGGCTGATTTCCTATTGTGCCTGAGGCCTCTAAAGAAACAACTCATTCAACTGGCTCAGAAAAGCCTGGTGTGAAATTCTGCAAATGTAAACATCTTTTCATCTGATGGGATTAATATCCAGAATATAGAAAGAACTCAGAAATTAAAAACCAAAATAATCTAAGCAATAAGTAGTTCTCCAAAGATTACAAATGGCCTATAGATGTACTTATAAAACAAAACAAAACCATACTGAGCTGCCAGGGAAATGCAAATCAAAACTATACTGTAATTTCTTTTCACTCCAAGCCGGGTGGTGGTGATGCACGCCTTTAATCCCAGCACTTGGGAGGCAGAAGCAGGCGGATCCCTGTGAGTTCGAGGCCAGCCTGGTCTACAAGAGCTAGTTCCAGGACAGGCTCCAAAGCTACAGAGAAACCCTGTCTCGGAAAAAAAAAAAAAAAATTTCTTTTCACTCCAATCAGAATAGCTGTCAATGAAGAAAATAGAGAATGCTACCATGCACCTTTAATCCCAGCACTCGGGAGGCAGAAGCCAGCCTGGTCTATAGAGCAAGTTCCGGGATAGCCTGGAAACCCTGTCTCAAAAAATTATTTAAAAAAAAGAAAAGAAAGGAAAAGAAGAGAATGTTGTTGAGGATGGGAGCAGCTCTTAAATATCATAGATCAGAATATAAACTAATTCGGCCACTGAGAGACTTGTGTGTCTGTGTGTATGTGATAGAGTACTTGAGAAGGTGGGCTTATAGGTAGTCCAGCTAGTCCAACAATGGCTGCCTACCAGTAGAAAGTCCAAGAATCCAGTAGTTGTTGAGTCCTCAAAGCTGGGTATTTCAGCGGGCCTTCATATATGCCAGAATCTCCAAGAAGTAGGCTGTAACACCAGTGAAGGAATGGACTTGCCAGCAAGGCCAAGCAGACAAAGAACAAAAGCTTTCTTCTTCCATGTCCTTCATATAGGCTGCCACTAGAAGGTGTGGCCCAGATTAGAGGTGGCTCTTCCCACTTCAAATGATTTAATTTAGAAAAATTTCTCACAGACGTACCCAGTTGCTTTGATTTTAGTTAATGCTAGATATAATCAAGTTGATACCAAGAAAAGCTCTCACAGTGTGTAAGTTCTCTAAAAACTAAGACTAGAACTATATGACCCTGCTATACCACTCTTGGGGGTACACCTGAAGAAAGCAGAATCGACCTTCCTTCACAACCACCAAGTTAAGGAATCCATGTAGGTGCCAATCAATGAGTAATTGGATAAAGCAAAGCGTTCGTATACTCAATAGAATATTATACGTTAAGAACAGAATTATGTTTTGAGAGAAATGGCTGGAATTGGAACATCACAGTAAGGGAAAGAAGGCATATTCAGAACCACAAAAACTAATATGTTCTCTCTCATATGCATACTCTAGATTAAGACAAAGACAAAAAGAAGGGGATTATTTGTAAAGAGAAAAATGGGGTCAGAGTGTCCAGACAGGTTATATACATAGTTTAAAAACCATCGTTTTATACAATAAACATATGCTAATAACATAGGGATTAAATTTAGTTAAGTTGCTATTTATATTCCCATTGTAAGTCCACTGTACCCACACTAAAGGCATAAGTGCTCTATTTTGTTTATTCCTTGGTTTTCCGAGACAGGGTTTCTCTGTGTCACAGCCCTGGCTGTCCTAGCACTCTGCTCCGTAGACCAGGCTGGCCTCGGACTCAGAGCTCTGCCTGCCTCAGTCTCCTGAGCACTGGGATTAAAGGCGTGTGCCCGATTTATATTTTGAGTATTTTCCCCAACATTCTAGTGTTGAAATTTCTAGACAGTAAAGTGGAAAGAGTATTATTATGAATACTCATGTACTTATTACTTACATTCTATCATTAGCGTCTGCCGTATTAAATGCCAATTCATATTTCCACCTATTCTTTTTTGTTTGTTTTTCAGGATAGGGTTTCTCTGTAGGAGCCTGGAACTCACTCTGCAAACCAAGCTGGCCTCGAATTCACAGAGATCCGCCTGCCTCTGCCTCCCAAGTTCTGGTATTAAAGGCATGTGCCACCACCCACCCAGCTCATTCATTTTTATTTATTTTTTTTTTAAAGAGGAAAACACTTAAGATATGGACATAGAAAAGAATGGCCTTCCATTACTAAGTACTGGGGACTGATCAGTCCCAACCTTGCTTCCCTTGTGAGATGAGACAAGATCAGGTATGTCTAGAGCTACCCGTATGGCAGTAAAGGATAAGAACATTCTGAATAGGACCCCAATTGGAAGTAATCTTAAGAATTGACAAATGAGGTTATGTTTAGCAAAGTAAATAGCCTGCAGAATGAAAGTTTTGGCATACTTTAGATAGGGGGTGAATGTTTGCAAAATTATTTGTTTGTCAGAGGAAACTGCTCATCCTTAGGGTTGCTGTCCTCCTTTGAGACAAGGTCTCTCATTTGTATAGGGCTCACAATTAGGCTGAACTATAGCCCCAGGGATTGTGCTGTCCCTGCCTTCCCAGCTCTGGCCTCACCATCACACCCAGAGTTCTGGACATTCTGGGATCAAGCTCAGGTCCTCATGCTCGTGAGGCCATACTTTACCAACTGAACCCTCTCCCCAGCCCAAGAGCTACAACAATTAAACACCAGAAGAAAGCAACTGTCAGTCAGTAGATAGTCTCTACAGTTCTCAGACGTAGCACAGAGGGCCAAGGTTTTCAACGTGACCAACAGTTTCCTTAGCCACCAGGGTAGTGTAATTTAAAACTTACCCCATCCCTCCTCCTCACCCAAGTCAGAATGACTCACATCCAGAAAATAAGGACCCACAAATGCCCTTGAGGATATAGGAAAGAAGAACCTTATTTATTGACACTGCTGTTTGTGGAAATGAGTGTGGCGGTTTCTCAGGATTAAAGAGATCTAGCATGTGTCCCGGCTATACCACTTCTAGGCATGGACCCAAAGGATTCTATGCTATCTCAGAGATACTTGCACATTCATATTTACTACTGTTTTGTGTGCAATAACAAGGAAATGAAACCAACCTAGATGTGCCACCAACAGAATGGATAATGAGAATGCCATGCATATGCAGCATAGAATTTTATACAGCCATAAAAAAGTAGTGTTTTGTGATGCATACTCTTGTTTATCAACTTGACTGTGTCTTGAATTAACTAAAACCCAAGTGACTGGGTACACCTGTGAGGAATTTTTCTTGCCTGAATCATTTTAAGTCCAGATCTTTTGAGGTAGGAAGAGCCAACTTCAATCTAGGCCATACCTTCTGCTGGTGGTAGCCTATATAAAGGACATGGAAGAAGGGAGGTTTTGCCTGTTCTTTGCCTGCTTGCTCTTGCTCCTTCGCTGGCATAGAGTCTACTTCTCCAAAATTCCTAACCTATACTGAAGACCAGCTGAGACATCCATCCTCATGGACTGAGTAACTACTAGATTCTTGGGCTTTTTGTTGGTAGACAGCCATTGTTGGACTAATTGGGCCACAACCTATAAGCCACTCTAATAAACCTCCTACCCATATATGTATGGATTCGTTCTGCTTTGTTCTCCAGAGAAACCTGACTGATGCATGTTGCATTACACAGGATAAGTCTAACTCAAGGAAACCCATACGTTCTCCATCCTAGACCATAGGCAGTCCTACCTTTGCTTGTGAATATGGGTAAAAGAATGTTTGTGTGGGTAGAGATCATATAACTAGGAAGGGCACAAGAGTGGTAGAAGCGGTGCTAAATGTCAGCATTTGGGCACACTGAATATTGTTAGTACTGTTCTGTTTCTAAGAAACTCCTGAAGAAATGAACCAGGAAAGGGTCGTTCGGACTCATCATTTAGGCTGTGCGGCAGAATGAGTATACAAAGAATAGTATATATAGGATTTGGTGCTAAAGAAGTTTTAGACACCTGGTATAGGCCATGGAACACCCCATGTAAACAGGCTCTGCTATACCAAGTTTTAAATGTCACTGCTGTGGTGGGTACCATTTCTTTGTGTTAATTATGGACTACAGCATAACTCCCAAAGCTTTGCTAGAGCTTTCCTACTTAGTGCTACTTGATGGAGTTTGAAACAGGGCTCACTGTGTATCCTGGCTGGAACTCTGAAAAGAGAACACCTACCTGTCCTTGAACTCAGACCTATCTGCTGGGTTAAAGGCATCATGGTGCCCAGGAAGTTTTGAGATTATAATTTTAGTAGACATGATTCTGTGTTTGTTTACTTGTAGCCAGTCTCACTCTAGCTAGGTTGTCCTGGAACTTACTACATAAGACATCCGTAGTCTTACCTCAGTGGAGATTTTGGTAAGCAAAATATTTGAACTACTTTCTCAGTAAGTAACAAACCTCCAGCTTGAGGTCGTTTATGGCATATGTAGCTCAGGAGAGTAGCATATTTGGACGCAAGTGTGTGATGCAAATTCTCTAAGGTTGGTCTGCTACCTTGAGAGCAGGCCTTGCAACAAAAGATGGCTTAACAGTGCTTCTGAGTGTTACTGTGCTGTGGGACAATGGTCTGTATCCTGTCAATTATATTTTAAATAAATGCTGATTGGCCAGTAGCCAGGCAGAAAGTAGAGGCAGGGCAACGAGAATCCTAGGTAGAAGAGAGTTCTTTCTGCAGTCTCGTTACTCAGCCACAGAAGAAGCAAGATGTGACTGCCTCACTGAAAAAGGTACCGAGCTACGTGGTTAGCATAGGCAAGAATAATGGGCTAATATAAGTTATAAGAGTTAATAAGAAGCCTGAGCTAAAGGGCCAATCAGTTTATAACTAATGTAGACCTCTGTGTGATTTCTTTGGGACTTAACAATTGCGGGATCCAGGTGGTTCAGAAAACCTCAGACAACATTACTCTGGTAATATTGAAAGGTGATCACTTTTACTCGCTTAACTGGATTGAGAAACAACAAATTATTAGTAAGGCACACCTGAGTGTGTCTGGGGTTGTTGCTTATAGGGGATTGTATCCTAAGGGCTCTAATTTGGGTGAAGTAATCCCTTGGTATGTTTATATGATGCCATTATTGGTAGATGGGGCCTAGTTGGAAGAAGTGGGTTACTAAGGGGAATATCTGTTCTTGGGAACTATATCTTACCCTGGCCTTTTAAGAGTATTCATTCTGTGTCCTGTCCACCGTGGTGTGAAATATGTTTCTCAACCTCACACACACCCACAGTAGACTAAAAAGGGGTCCAAAAAACTAATTTTCGGTCACAGCGTCACAGAGATAGCTAATATACAAGGTAAGTTGCCAGGAAAAAATAAGTAGAAGCGTTTTTAAATGTGAAAATGCAATGCCATGTGTTTTGTTTGTTCTGTTGGTTAGTCTTTTTGAGGAAAATTTTTATAGCCCAGGCTAGCTCAAATTCTCAGCCTTCTGCCTCTGCCTCTTCAGTGCTGGGATGGCAGATGTTTACCGCCAGCCTAACTATAATGTTTTATGACTGTGCTAGATAGTCCTCTTTTTTTATTGAATATATAAACATCTTTTGTTGACTTTCATATTAATGTTGCATATAGTTAGAAAATAAATTATTGTGTCATAAGACAGCCTTTACTAATTGACTCATTTTAGGCTTTCTCCTTCCCCTTATAATAGGAGTCCCTACCTGCAGCTGCCTGGAATCTGTAGAGTGAAGTTACAGGACTCTTAACGTGGCGGGGCCATGGAGCAGTATACAACAAACAGCAATAGTTCCACAGAGCAGATCGTGGTGCAGGCTGGCCAGATTCAGCAGCAGGTATGGGAGCGAGTGTGCTTTGACCATCACAGTACTGCGGCTTGTGGTGCAGCGGTGGGTTTTCTCTGGTTACTCTGTGGGCCCTATCAGCCCTGTACATCTAGATCTCATGACTTGTGCTGTACTGGGAACCAGTCTGTTGCCCCTTGGCATCTCTTCTTTGTGAAGATCACTTTAAAAGTAGATTGGCCCTTTGTAGCTTACTGAAGGAAAGTCAGAACACCCTGGGTTCAGTCTGCTGTTCCCTTGTTTATGCTGACTTGAGGTAAAGCAAGGGTGTGTCACAATAGACACACCAGTAGTCAGGTCTCAGGCAGTCTGCTGGCCTGTTCTACCAGAGTTCATTCTGGACAGCTGTAGTTTAATATTAGAATAATATTTTGGGTGATACTCTGTGAATGAATACATATTGAAAAGGAGCTCCTGCTGCTGCCTTTTCCCACAGTGTAGTCTACCAGATGTTTGAATTAGTGAACATAAACCATTTGCCATGTTTTTATCTGGGTTTATAGTAGCGAACCTTGTCTTTTTCCCCCCATTCCTGAGCTTTGGGGAAAAAAGATATTGTTTTTATTTGATCAGAGGCCAATGCTGTTGTCCTGGGTGTGTTTTTTCCTCAGAATAGAGGTTCACTAAGACAGAATAGAGGAAGGAAGGTACTGGTGGCGAGTTCCAACCCACTGGTCAGGGAGGGGCTCCTTCACATTGCGGGGGGATTAGCTGAGCATGGTAGCTCCCCAGCCTTGCTAGCCCTCTCCTTGTCCTCAATCTGCTGAGGCACTGGCAGCTTCCTGCAGCCTCCTTAGGAAATGGGCCTTGGTGAGGCCTTCCTCAGGGGCAGAGCGATTTTTGGTGGCTTTCTTCCTGGGAGGCGTTCCCCAGGATAAGAAGGAAGTCAGGTGGCTTTCTGAAAACATTGCCTGTAAAGTGGTCAGTCAGTTGAGTGGGAATAAGTCTTCATTTGGGGACGTAGAAGAGTAGTTTACCAAGACTAGAAATTGGATCACCATAACTAGTTCTTCCTTGGTGATGCTTTAATAACTTTAATAGCCCCTGAAATTCTTTGTCGTAGTTTCAAGGCTTTAAGACCTGCTGGTTTTGTTCTTGTGACTCTAAGAAAATATAGAGATCTTTAACATAAATGTTTAGCAGTGGGGTAGAATTCCTATTTCTGGGAAGAAGGACTGCATTATAAATTTGTATTATAAGTCACAGAAGTGTGTTGTAAGGCCCACTCTGGGGATAGCTTGAAGAGTCCAGAACTCTGAAAGCTCCTGTGTGGGGTGAAGCTTTTCAGGGACACTCCCCTCTCCCTCAAGTGGTCTCAAGTCTTGAGCTGTGCGTTCCCGTTCTGATACATTTCAAGCTCTTCCTGTTCCTGTTCTCAGCAGCAGGGTGGTGTCACTGCTGTCCAGTTGCAGACTGAGGCCCAAGTGGCATCCGCCTCAGGCCAGCAAGTCCAGACCCTCCAGGTAGTGGTGCCCTCTCTGGTTCTCTGAGCCCTGCATGAACACCGCCTGTCCGCTGCTGTTTATGTTTGGATCTCAAGTTGAACGGCAAAGTTGCATGCCTTTTGTGCTGCTAACCTGTCTCTCAGGCCAGCATGCCAGTGTCCCACGCCAAGACATCTGGTGACTGCTGTGTCTTTTCTGAGAAGTATGTGCTAAGTGTGTTGCTTTAGAAGTACTAGGAAGCAAGCAACAGGAAGACCTTGTACAGGTGGCTTTAGAGCTTACTCAGTACTCAGATGCCTATCCCACCACTTGGTAAAGTTTCATGAATTGTATTGCACTGGAGAAGTGGGTGCACGCTTGGATAGACTTGGCTCCACTGGGTTTTGTTTTTGTTAAAAGTGCAGCTTGACTACTAAACATCCATTGCACTGAGCAAAGTTTTTCTGAGAACTGAATAACCTTTCCTGTATCATTACCAGCTCTGCAGAGATGATTGCTTATCTTTTTGATGGGCATATTTAAGTGCTAGAGCATAGGTCATGGTGGTACATGCCTCCTGTCCCAGTGCTTGTGATATGGAGGCAGAAAGAATGAGAGTTTGGGACCAGGTTGAGTTCTTTTAAAAAACAAAGCACAGGTTTGTTAAGCTAAAAAACATGATAAGCTAAAAAACAAAAACAAACTGGAGTTAACCGATGCTGATGCTGTTCTTCAGCATCATGTATGGTCAATTTAAATATCCCACATTCTTTTGAGAGTAGCAGCATTGGTGGCTTCTGGGTCCATTGACTAAAGGTTTTGAGAAGTTGGCAAGATTCAGATGCCTGCTCTCCCTGTCTTCCTTCCCTGAATTGGAATGACTTAGTGGGACTTCCAAAGTCAAACTAGCATCTCACTTTATAGCAAGTGCTGCTGAGATCCTTTTAGAGGTAACCACTCCTTCCTGTAAACCAGTGGTTCTCAACTTCCAGAGATATAGCTCCTCATGCTGTGGTGACCCCCCAACCATAAAATTATTTCATTGCTACTTCATAACTGTAATTTTATTACTAGTATGAATCATAATGTAAATATCTGTGTTTTCTGATAGTCTTATGTGACCGCTGTGAAAGAGTCATTTGACCCCATGGGGTTGTGACCCCACAAGTTGAGAACCACTGCTATAAGGGCTTGACCCTTTCAACCCTGCCACTTAGTAGTGTTTGATGATGTCACGTGGCCAGTTCTACACATAACTTAAGACAGAAATTGATTTTGTCTGTCTTCCTGCACAGTTGAATCTCAGGGGGTGTAGCAGCTTTCTGTTCCTGCTTGCTTCATCCTTTTAATACATAAAATGGTGTCTCAGATTGTCATTAACCACCATAGAATGGGAATGTGACATGCTCTTAACTGTGTGGCTTCTGTCTCATGCATGAGTCCTTGTGATCATCTGTTGTAGACACAGTGAGCTCTTCAGAGTCTCAAATCCTTTATCGCATGCATATATAGCATGTTAGTGGGGGCGGGTGATGGATAACCAGAAATTTAAGTGTCTTAAATTTATGTCAACTTTGGGGATTGTTGGCTATGCAAGTGTAAAGACCTAAGTTTGGATCCATAGAATTCACGTAAATATGTGGGTTTGCCCCTGTAACCCCAGCACTAGAAGGCAGAACCTGGGGCTAGCTGGCTAAATCAGGGGAGACTGTCTCAAAGCAACAAGGTAGCGAGCAGTAGATGATATCCAGTGTCAGCTTGTGGCATTCACTTTCACACAGAGGCACAACCCACAGTAACAGCACAGCGGTGTCAGCTGAAGAACTCTAGATTGCATTGCAATGGAAGTGATGGGAATTTTCCTCTATAAGTCTCATCATTTTAGAAGAATTTTAAATAGTTCTCTCTCTTACTCCTCTAGTAGGGCTTCTGATACATTTCATAACACAGCACATGACAGCATTGGTGTAGCAAAGGGGTTTTAAATGGGGAATTAAGAGAATGTGAGCAAATAAGCCATAAAGTCTTTAAAAGTGACCAGTTTCTCAGGGGACAGCCCTGAGGTTGAACTACTCCTGATGGTTCTGATGGAGAGTGGTAGTGGGAGAGCCTAACCATTTTATCTGGGGCAGATTAATCAGCCGCGCAGTTCACTGATACTGTTGGAATGCACTGCTGCTGGAACTAAGAACAAGTATCTTAGTCTGTTGGTTTACAATAGTTCCTTCAAGCAAAGACAGTCTGCAGTAAGAGTTTCTGGGTTTGTCCTGTTACTCATCCCCACTTCCAAAGCAACTTCTGTCTGGACCATCTTTCTGAGTTTTCACATTGGGGTTCAAGAGGTGACAGCACGTGCAGCAACTTCTTTCTAGAGTGGTCTGTTGAAGGAGAAGACTTGAAGAGTGGAAATCATTACACACCATAGCTGTCTGATTTCAGTCTCTCATTGCTTCTGATAATTAAAATAAGTATGCAGATATTGAAGATGTAGTATGCAGAACTGTGCTATGATGATCGCACACTGACTGGAACCTGAGTCTGGCTTGGCTTGATTTTGAGGCAGGGTCTTATCAGGCTTACCTAGAGCTTACTGTGCGGCCCACCCGTCCTCAAACCCATGCTTCTGCCCCAGCGTCCTGAGTGCTGGAAGGACTAGCCTGCCCAGTCCATGAGTCTTTAGTAGTAGACTCCTTAAGTAGCAGCCATTCCTGGGCTCCTTAGAGTCCAGTGGAGGTGAGTGTTCATGTTTCCCTTCTGCGTGAGGCCCAGGAGGAACCTTCCAAGTGAGCTTTCAGAGCTCCTCCCATTCAGCCTCTAGAGTTAAGGCTGTACTTTGATTCACTTCTCAGTTCTCACCGCCATTACCTCTCGCATTGCTGCTTTCCCAGCCTTTCCCAGCAACCATTCCTGGGTATCCGTTTGAGAAGGCAAACTAGTCTTGGTTTTAAATTCAACCTGTTTTTGGTGATTAATATCTATTGAGATTTTCTAGACTCTAGATAGGTTCCATTATATTTGACTTTTAAATATCCAACTTGGCACTTAACCAGAAAATCAGAGGTATCTGCAAAGATGCAGTGATTAAGAGCACATACTGCTACTGCAGAGGGTCTGAAGTTAGTTCCTAGCACTCACATGGCAGCTCTTAATCACCTGGAACTCAAGCTCCCCGGGGGATCTGACATCCCACCCTCTGTAGCATATGCATATAATCTATTTGACACACACACACACACACACACACACGGCAGGGGGGTGCGGGGTATAAAAAGACTGACTTTTAGGCCGGGCTTAATCTCTGCACTTGGGAGGCAGAGGCAGGAGGATCTGAGTTCAAGGCCAGCTAGCACTACATAGAAAGACCCTGCCTTGGGAGGAAAAAAAGGACTGACTTTCCTAAGTCTGTCTTGCCTCCCCTCTTGCCAAGCAGGACAGTTCCAGTGACCAGTAATTGTCTTGGTAAAGCCAGTTGTGTCTTACGCTGTTTCATTGTTGGTGCTTTATTCCATTCTAGGTTCAGGGGCAGCCGTTAATGGTACAAGTCAGTGGAGGCCAGCTAATTACATCAACTGGCCAACCCATCATGGTTCAGGCTGTGCCGGGTGGACAAGGCCAAACTATCATGCAGGTACCTGTGTCTGGAACACAAGGTTTACAGCAGGTGAGTGGTCTTTTTAAAGTACTTAGACTGTACCGTGAAGCTTGGTATGACTGCGGGTGGTGTATAGTCTGTGTGTATACAGGTTTGCACATACGGATGGGAGCTAGGCGTCAGTGTCACATGTCTTCAAATTTAGCCAGCTTCCAACATTTTTAACTGAGTTTCGTAGTATTTGAGAGTCCTTAAGAAAAGTTGGGCAGTATATAGCCTAACAGAAAGATCCAAGAATGTCTCTAAGACATGGGCCGTGTCCCAGTTCCCTTCCTCTTCCCTTCTACCAGCAGTTAGTCACCTGGAGAGGTGTGGAAACTTGAGGCTGTAGCCATGTCCTTTACAGACTCAGTGGGTAGAAGGCAGCCAACAGAAACCCACCTAGCTGAAAGTAACTTCCCGGCTGCTAGATCTGTGAAGCAAGGCTCACAGAATGGTGACAAAGCTGGTAAGAAAGGAGATGGGGATCTGCATGTGGGCCAGGGGTGATAACTTGTTTAAGTAGCTGGGCACCCTGACTTTTGGGTTGGGGGTATTCTTGAGTATAAAGTACTTGAAATCTTGAGTTGTAGGGCATTATTCCTAAATGCTTTCTCATTGAATCTTTAGAGGTTTTGTATCCAGTAGTCAAGGAAATAGGATTCTGTACATTGAGCAAACTGTTAAGGCTTTTTCCCCTTTTGTCAGTTTACAAGATTTCAAAGAAAAACTTTTAAAAGTTGTCAAGTTTTTGATAATACTCCTGGTAAGTGACTATAGCAGTTAAGAAAGGGAACTAGTTCAGGTACCACATACAATCTTGTGTTTTCCCTGCCTCCAAAACCTGTAAGCGGAGAAAGTGGGGAGAGGCAGATGAACACATGGCAGTGCTCAGAGATGGTGAGGAGTCTGGAACTGAATTAATAGGAATGGAATGTGTCACACCACCTTATTATCTGCTGCTGTGTAACACACTGGTCAGCTCACTTTCTCCTGTTTTCACTCAGTTCAGGACCCCAACTCATGGAATGCCACGTGCAGTTAGGATAGGTTTTCCCACCTCAGTTAATCTAGAAATCCCTTAACCAACGTGCATAGTGCTTGTTTCCATCGTGATTCTTTATCTAATCAAATTAATGATTGTACATTTCAATTTCTGTGGAACAAGAATCTTTTTTTAACATTTATTTTTATTTTTTTGAGTTTACCATTTTTATTACTTTATAAATAATACCAATCAAAATTTCCACAGATCAAGAATCTTGACAGCCTATCTCTGTCTCTCTCAAGAACCTAATCAAAGTGTTGCCCTTGACTGCCATTAGCTTAACACTTGCCTTGGAAAGAATATATTTTTGAAAGTTATTTGTAGAGCATTGAAGTATTTTTAAGCAAATGTACTTTAAAAAAATAACCATGCCAACATTTCTATTTTTAATGAACACCAATTCTGTAATTATTGATATCCCAAACAATATTCAATATTATTTGATGGTCTGAAAAATAGAAATAAGCTTTTTTTTTTTTTAACCTTGAAGGAACTAGAAAGAAATAAGCTTTTCAATAATTGACAGCTGATATTAGAACAAGACTCCTGTCCTTCAAAGTATTTATTACTCTATTGTAATTTTGGGAGACAGGGTCTCGTGTAGCCCAAACACTAGCCTCAAACTCCCTGTGTCCCTGAGGCTGGCCTTGTGTTCCTGATCATTTCGCCTCTGCCTCCCAAGTTGTAGAATTACAGGCGTGTGCCTCCATATACTTCCTGGTCTCTACAGGAATTTATTTAGCTAATTTGTAAAAACCTAAGGTGTGAGTCTGGAGAGATGGCTCGGCAGTTGCGACTACTAGCTATTCTTCCAGAGGACTCAGATTTGATTTCCAGTACCCACATAGTGGCTTATAACTATCTGTAATTTCATTTCCAGAGTACTTGACTCCCTCTTCTGGCCTCAGTGGCACTAGGCACACACATGGTGAATACATACATGTAGACCAAACACCCATATACATAAAATAAAAATAAAAAATAAAAGCAAAAATAAGGAACCAAAGGAGTCATGTCGGTGCCAATCTTTTTGTGTATTATATTCCACAGATACAGTTGGTCCCCCCTGGTCAGATCCAGATCCAGGGCGGGCAAGCTGTGCAGGTACAAGGACAGCAGGGTCAGACCCAACAGATCATCATTCAGCAGCCACAGACTGCAGTCACTGCGGGCCAGACTCAGGTGAGTCGAGCAGTAAGCTACCTAGTTCACATCGAATGTGAATGCAGGGGCCGGGTGGTGGTGGTGGCGCATGCCTTTAATCCCAGCACTCGGGAGGCAGAGGCAGGCGGATCTCTGTGAGTTCGAGGCCAGCCTGGTCTACAAGAGCTAGTTCCAGGACAGGCTTCAAAGCTACAGAGAAACCCTGTCTCGGGGGAAAAAAAAATGCAGAAGAAAGCTATCAAAAACATGCTTGGGTTCTCTGAGCCTTTGGCATCTGTTGAGTATGTCATTGTTTTCTACAGACACAACAGCAGATTGCTGTCCAGGGACAGCAAGTGGCCCAGACTGCTGAAGGGCAGACTATTGTCTACCAGCCAGTTAATGCAGATGGCACAATTCTCCAGCAAGGTAAGCTGCCATTATTGCCCTGGAACTTTGCAGGGCACTCGTTTTAGCCTTAGAGCACCTGTGAGTGCTTCAGAGTTGTTGTGAAGTCCACACCACATTTAAACAACAGGGTTCCCACCAGACCTCCAGTGATTGTCAGTTCTTGTCACCATATATGACCAACCCATTGCTGCTTATAGATTAGCATTCCTACAGTTTAGTTCTAGGCCTCTAATCTGTTCACATAGTCAAGAGGACCTCTTACATAGCCTTCCCCTAGCTAAGGTGATGTAAACACACAGAAGTGTGCCCTAGGAAGAGATGCATACACATAAGAAGTCTAGACTTGGCTTGGGCAGAGACATGCTCACAGTAGACTTAAATACTTTGAAGCTAACTTTAAGTTCAGAGAGGTCATCTCAGTCAGATTCCATGATGGTTTGGTTGAGACCAAGACTTTGCAGTATACTAGATGCAGAGGGTGCACTAGCTGTGTTATTCACATAGGAGGGAGCCAGGCTGGACTGAGCCCTGTGACTAGGTTCCACATAGAAAAGCAGCAGCGGCAGTTGTGTTGGTAGTGGGAATGGTGCTGCAGTAGGGAGGCCTCCACATCTTCATGCCTTTTTGATACCTTTGTTGGGATGTACAGTATAGGGGGTTGAAGTATAATTTATATAGAACTGGGTCCTAGGCCATTAACAGAGACTTCCAAAAATGAACTCACACAGACCACATTAGCAAAATAGAGTAAAGGGGTAGGAGAGGGTGTTTGCTTTCACCCTGCTGTTTGTTAGTGCATTTTTCCAGGAAAGTATACGAGAGCCAGTTGGAAGGGACTAACCGTCTTCCCTTCTTTCTGTTCCATGTGCCTGTTTTTTTGTTTGGTTTGATTTTTTTTTTGTTTTGTTTGTTTGTTTGTCTGTTTGTTTTGGTTTATTTGTTTTGTTTTGTTTTCTTAAAGTTACAGTCCCTGTTTCAGGCATGATCACCATCCCAGCAGCCAGTTTGGCAGGAGCACAGATTGTTCAGACCGGAGCCAATACCAACACAACCAGCAGTGGACAAGGGACTGTCACTGTGACACTGCCAGTGGCGGGCAATGTGGTCAACTCAGGAGGAATGGTCATGGTAAGGAAAGTGGTTCCCCCATTTCTGTTCTCTGACACTGAAACTTTCCATAGGTTCTGTCTCTGAATTGCAAGTTGTTGTTTCTTGTGAAGTTGCTTATGGTGTTAACTTCTTATAGTTGAACTCTATCCTTCAGGCACTAACAGTGGGCCTCAGTCACAAGATGAGTAATTCATTCTAATGCCTACCAGTGTCTCAGACTGTTCTAGACACTGGAGATACAGCAGAAAATAGGTGTGAATGTGCAATTTTATTTAGGATTTTTATGCTACCAATAAGGTCCGGTCTCCTGTTCATGCAGATGGTGCCAGGAGCAGGCTCTGTGCCTGCTATCCAAAGAATCCCTTTACCTGGAGCAGAGATGCTGGAGGAAGAACCCCTGTATGTGAATGCCAAACAATATCACCGCATCCTTAAGAGGAGACAAGCACGGGCTAAGCTAGAGGCAGAAGGGAAAATTCCAAAGGAAAGAAGGGTGTGTATGCCATGGGAAGTGCCAGGCAGGCAGAAAACAGCACAGTTGTTCTGCCTGTAACATTGCCTTGAATATCGTGTGTTTCCCTGTCCTTCTGAACAACAGAATGCAGGCAGATTTTCTGTGAGAACAGTGACACATAGTGGCGTATAAGCAAGGGGCTTTCCCCCTTTCTCCTGAAAAGCAATCCAGAGGTAACTTGTCCTCAGGACTTTCTCTTATCTACAGCTGCAGTGCTCCTGTGGGTTGTGGTCTGTAATGGCTGTTGAGCTCTAGCCAAGGGGCAAAGGGTATAGGAAAGGGGCCCTCTCTTTATAAAGGAGTCCATCTGTCACATTAGCCAGCATCTGATAACCCAGTCTAGCATACCTACAGAGAGCACAGAAATGGTGTCTCCTCCTGACCTGCCATTTACTCAAGCAAACCTCAGTCTGTTGCTGAAGCAGAGGAAGGGTCAATGGTAGGAGGACGATAACATTCATTTCCCTCCAGTTCTTTTAACATTCATGTTCTTACGGAGGTTATATGGCCAGCAGCTACCGTACTGTTCTCTAGAGCTTTCTCCATCGTTCAGTCTTCATTGTTCCTTTGACTTTGCCTGTGTCTGAAACTTGTAACAATTGAATCCGTGCACTCAGTAACTGCTAGCTCTCACTGTTAACAATCTTATTTTCTTTCTTCAGAAATACCTCCATGAGTCTCGGCATCGACACGCCATGGCACGGAAGCGTGGTGAAGGGGGGCGGTTCTTCTCTCCGAAAGAAAAGGACAGTCCTCATATGCAGGTAAGGAGATCCTTTCTTTCTTTGCTGTCTGCCTTTTTAGCAGCAATAAACTCCTACGTTTAAGGAAACTCGCCCCCACCGCCACCCCTCAGTATACGGTATTGTTGCTTAGTTTCCTTCTTTTTAAAAGCACTGAAAGTTTTTGACCCTGTGGCCTTTTCCTTCTTATTTTTCTAAATTTTTACTATCAACTTCTCCGTTCTTGCTATTTCAAGGAAACGTTTTACTTTTGGTTAGCATGCTATATTCGCAGTAGGTAGAGTGTCAAGCACTCTGGTAAACTTGGTGGTGGTGGTGATGTTCTGACTGTGGCAACCTCAGGTCCATGGGATAGGAATGACATTTTGTCACCATTTTATACAGTTGAATATGAATTTTGGAGAAATACGTAACTGTTTTAGGTCAGTGCTTAGACGGCTGAGCCTGCCCTGGTGGTGCAGGCCTGTCAGCCCAGTTACTCTGGAAGATGCAGCAGGAGGATAACCAGTAGAGGACCTGCCTGGGCTATACAGTGAGTTTGAGACCAGCTAATTTAGTGAGACTTCGTCTTATAAAGGGCTAAGGGTGTAGCTAGCTCAGTAACAGAGAATTTGACTGGCATGCATAAGCCGTGGGGTTCAACTCTATTTCTTCCACAGACAAACCAATCAACTGAATTAAAACCTAGGGGATAAAAAATTCCACTAATTACCTCTTAGGTGTTTCTGAGTCCATATGTCCAAAATGGAGTGCTTAGTTCATTAGTCTATTACCCAAACCATCTCAACAAGTGGCTTGTCACCACCCAGTTATTAAAGTTTGGATGGTTCAGATTCTGAAGTTCTTTTTTTGGTTTTATCTCTGAAACATAATTTGAATCTTTTTGCTTGTCCCCTGCTAACTGATGTCAGCCTGGCCTAGCCCTCTTTCTTTGATTTGGATTAATGTATCCACTGTCTTCCACTCTTGTCCTCCCTCTTCACATTGACCACATCTTAGTGTGCTCTTTGTAAGATATCACATCTTTTTCCTGTCTTTGATTTTTTTCAACCATCTTCTGTTGTATTTGTGCTGAAATACCCAACGTCCTGGCTGTGGCCTGTAAGCTTGTCTGTCTGCTTCTAGCTTCCTTTGCTCTTTTTTGCTTGCTGCTTACCCATTTATCTGTTCTCTTACCTGGTCCCTTGTCTTCACAGTCTCCGGTCTGTAATACTCTTTTCTCTATCTTTTCTCATGGGTATCTCTTCTTCTCGCTACATAGCCTAGGCTAGCCTCAAATTTGCAATTTCCTGCCCTGTTTCCCAGTATTGGTGTTATAGACATGTGCCACCAAGGACAGTTTTTGTCTCCCTATTTTTAAGCCTGGGTTAGATCTGGAAGGCCTTTAGCCTGCCCTCATCTCCAGGTAGAGCTCCTTTTCCCTTGTATTTTCCTATAATTTCCTCCTATCCTTTAATGTATACAAATCATCAAGAGAGTTTTCTATATGGTCCACACTGCTTTCTAATTTACACATCAAAGTAGAGATTTTGTTCTCTTGTGTGTGTTGGGCTTAGCTTAGGATCCAGATCTGAACAAATGCTCAGTAAATACTGGTTGAGTTAATGGATTTCTTTTGTTGGCTCGCTTCACTATCATCAGCATGGAATTCCTCTCTATTCTTACAGTCTCTTCAGTTGACCATAGGCGGTTGTTCTCTATCAGATAGTGAGGCTGTTGTAGTCCACTCACAGGTGAGCAATGACTACTCACCTACGGCATGACAGCCCCTCTGTTCTTGTGCTGTCTGTGCCTGGCTGATTAGGAACTGCCAGCTGTAGGCCATTGTGTTAAAGGCTCTCCTTATTCCCCATGCTGACTGGAGGATCTTGGTAAGTTCCTCAGTCTTTTAGTCTGTCTCTTCACCTGTGGAGTAGAATACTATTAGGATTCCGTTATTTTGAGATCATCATATATAAAATAATGACCCAAAAATACAGCATATCATGGTGTTTGATCTGGGTATGCCCTTAAGGGTAGCACAGGTCAGGATGCTTATGAAAGCAGCGCTCTATTAACCATGCAGTGCTTGGTGGGGAGCCAGACCAGGCCTTAGTGCTTTTAGGGAATGGGTCTGCTGGCCTCTTCTAGGCTGATAGAGTTGTATTTAAACCATGTGTGCAGAAATAGAGATCATTTTGGAGCTTCCATTTACTTGGAAGTTGTATGGCTTCCCTGGGGGTTAAGTTGTGAGTCAGGAACTCCTGTTACTAGTGTAAAGGACTGTTGTGCTGTCTTTGTAGGATCCAAACCAAGCTGATGAAGAAGCCATGACACAGATCATCCGAGTTTCCTAACCACAGGAGGGTGGCAGAGCTGATCAGTCACGTTCCTCTCCACTCTTTCCGCTGCTCCTGGAAATAGACCGACTTCAAATGGGACACTGATGATTGCACTCTGCCCTTTCTCAGGACAGAAACTGCTTAGCTCAGTATTACAGCTGCAGTGATGGCTGATGAACTGAAGTTGCAAGCCTTTGTCTCACCCTTTCATTCAGGACCTGTTTCAGACTGTTGGTGACACTGATCTTTTGTGAATTTGGATGATACAAGGAGGTATTTACCAGCCCAGCGATACGTACACAAGCACTTGTGTTGAGTGGTATAAGGCCAGCCAGTCAGCCATTGCAGTAGGGGAGAGCAGCCTGGTCTATGGTCAAAGCAGCCATAGCCCATGCCTTTCTGTGGAGTCTCACCAGCATCCATCCCCTGGTGGGATGTCGGGCTGGCTGATGCATGGGCACTTTGCACTTGGGAGGCTCCCAAGCAGAGAAGTTTCCTCAAGCAGAGAAGTTTCCTTCATGTTACGACATGGAACAACAGACTGAGCTGCCATCTTCTGTCCATGTGATGAGAGCCCGTCTGCCCACGTGCCAGGTTAGTGTTTTTCACATCAGCAAGAAAGTCCAAAGAGGATAATATGGACTCAGGATAAAAGGACAGAAGACCTTGAGGATCTAAAAGGTACATCGCTGAATCTTTCTAGCTCTGACAGTGGTCTGTTCATCCCTGTTAACAGGCCATCTGGGCTGTCGTTTGTCCTGGGGCCACTTTAAAGACAGTTTAGAGAGTAAGTGGACCTTGCAGCGGATTTTCCTGGTAGAGAACAAAACTTCGCAACATCTGTGCTTAAGTATCGACATTTACCGTTGTTCAACAGAGGCAAACCTGGGATTTTTAATCATGGGCTTTATGACAGTGAGCAGGGAATGGAAGGATCTGTGCATTTCAATGTAGAGAACAAGTGTCCTGCCTGCCCGAATGCTGTCACAGAGCATGATTGTCCAGTGGCTGGATACCAGTCAAGGGTCTTAAGCTGAAGAAACCACATTCACACTGACAGCCTTCTGGCGTGCACTAAGAGGGAAGTTGGCGGTGTGCTCCTTATATTGTCTGAAAAAGCACTGTTTAGGCAGCTGTCCTGAACACAGACTGGAACACTGCTGGAGCTCAGAGTGGAGGAGAGACTGGGCTCCACTCCTGCCTCTGTGTGCTGGCCCCAAGGGTGAATGCTCTTCCCATGGCAGCTGATTTCTTTGGTGCCAGTTTCCACTGTTTTCTCCTTTCCCTGTAGGCCTTGCAGCAAGATTGCACACGCATCTGTGCTGGAGGGTTCAGCTACAGATCGGGAAGAAGATTCCTGCAGGGTCAGGAATTCACAGTTCCTGGGGTGAGTTGGGCCTCAGTAATCTGTTTTCTGGACAAGCACTCTACCACTGAGCCACACACACCCAGCCCGGAATCTGCTATGCATGCTGAGTCCTGGAGGAGAAAGCCATGGTTGACATTTCAGAAGAGTTAGCTGTATGCTCTGCAATCAAAGTCAAACAGTCATTCCAAAGACTTTGGGGGTTGGTTAAAATACCGGTCAAGTCTAAAGATTGGCTCTTTGACTTTGTTTTGTGTTAAAAATGGGAAAGATTTTAACCTTATAAAGGAACATCACAGGGAGACCAGTTTAATCGGAGAAGCAGGAAGTAAGCCATCGTTCCCTTCTCCCAGGAATCTTGCCATTTCTCCTGGCTTCCAGATGTAAGAGGGGACTAATCCTTTTTTAGTAAATTCACTAGAAACTTCTGGCTCTTGACATGAGCTATTGGCTATTCCATGAGGGATTTCTGCCTTTGTGGTGGTAAGGATTCTAAAGGAAGGGTTCAGGGATTCCTCAGACCTAATGTCTAGTGTTTAAGCCAGCACTTGTAGAATGCTATTTATTTGTGTCTGTAAGTTTGTATATAATCTTAATCTCATATTGTTGCTGAGTTTCATTTTGAGGAAGGCAAATTTGAGTTTTATTTCCTTTGAAATAGATGCTTGAGTTCTATGTTGTCACTGCATTGCAGTTAGCCCATGACCCTTTCATTGTGGTTATTCTAGTACAACATAATAACCCGTGGCGGGGGGGATGACTCATTTTTATGGATTTTTGTTTGGGAATTTAGTTCTTTTTACTTGTTCTTGGAATTGTGATGGCTTCAAAGACACAGAGTGAGTGGGGGAGTGGGCTGCTGGTCTCTGCATCTCTGTACTTCCTGAGTGCTTTTGTTGCAGAATAACTAAGTGTATATATTTTAATTGCACTGGTAATGGGACACACCAGTGTCTAGACACTGCACCAGTAGCCTTTCCTGGCTACAGGGTGCCTGATAATAATGTCTTGATTTTCCTTTGGGACTCAACTATGTAGGTCTCTCCACCAGCAAGGGGAGTACAGATGATCATCGATGTCATTGCAACTGTTTTTTAATAAATTTATAAAAATACTAAAAAGTGATTTGACTTTATTTTGTTTGGCTTTTGGGGAAAGGGGTTGTTGCTATTGGTTTGATTTTTATTGTGTTGGTGGAGGTGCTTTTTGGTTTTGCTTTCTGAGATCTGAACTGGCTTTGTAGCCCAGGCTGGCCTCCAACTCAAGATCTTCCTGCAGTGCCAGGTGTGCACCCCGACTCCCAGCATGGATGACATCTGAGGAATCTGCATAGCCTGTACCTGGAAACACATTCATGGTGAAGTTGTGACCTTTAGACATAAAGATACCAGCCAGGTGCCAGGCCTCTCTGCTTTGTGGTCTCCTAATTGCCCCCTGAAGTGGACATCAAAATAAGTAATCATCTGGAGTAGAAATAGCTTCTTTCTCCAAAAGAACTCCAGTGTCTCCGGCAAGGTCATTCAGCAAGTTATAAATCATGCTCTGGAGAACCAGTTTCTCCTGTGGGTGCTCCCTTCTTAGGAAATGATTGTTCTTCCATTTCAGGAACCAATATGATGCTGTGTTCCTTCACTGTGGCTTCTAGAAAGCTCATGAGGGTTGGATTTGGTGTGGGAAGCCCACCCACCCACCCACTCCTCATGCAATTAAGGTTTATTCCAGAATCAGACTTACACTCTTAGGACTCAACTTTAGAATGTGATGGTACAGGATAACTTAAGCACGCACCTCCATGTCTTCTCTAGCAGTAATAACCCATTTAGGAAGGAGCAGGGAAAGGCTTAGTGAGATCTCAGTGCTCCCGGAAAGCTGAGCCTCTGCGGAAGTTTTGGCTCACATGTGGAAGCAGCTCAGAGCCTTCCTCTGCTGCCCACAGATGTCTGGGTGGGGAGAGACAAGACTGCTTTCTCTGTAGCTCTTGTCTCCTCCCTTGTTCCTGCACACAGAGCCACTGTGACATGGCTGGTAGGCATGCTGTACTCATCTCAGCTCCCTGTGGCACCAAGGTAACCCCAGCTGAGGGGCTGAGTCAGATGGTTCCTCCCACCCAAGGCAGGCAGGGAAAAGATGCTCAGGGGGTGTGTGTGTGTGTGTGTCTGTGTCTGTGTGTCTGTGTCTGTGTGTGTGTCTGTGTGTGTGTGTGTGTGTAAGTAAAATCTCCCACTGATGGGCTCCTGTGGCAGGACCAGCTTTCCCCTTTGCCTGGACTACCCAATTCCCGGGGATACCCCAATTCAGAGAGAGAATGGGAACCCATACTACCTCTAAAGATAAGGGAGCCCCAACCCTCAGATTCAGACACTGTTTCCAGTTCCCCTCTCTACTACCCTCTGTGCCCAAATCCTGTATGGGGAGTGTGTGTGTCTCACAACAAAATCTGTCAGAAGTTTTGAGATCTTGCTTTTCTTAAATCAGTGGAGAAAATCTGACCATATCACAGCCTCACAATTCATGACCAAAGAGTCACATGCTGTGTCCAGACCTTCTCCACACTCCCACCCACCTTTGCAGCAGTCTCATTCTCTCATCTCTGTACTCTGAAGGTGTATGGCTGTGATTTGTGTAATAAAAAGCTGGACAGCCAATAGCTAGGCAGGAGAGATAAGCGGGACTTCTAGGCAGAGAGAAAGCTGGGAAGGCAGAGTTGCAAGTCAGATGTTGAGGAAACAGGATGGGCAGGTAACTGAGCCACATAAAAGAATGCAGGTTAAAAGATATGGGTTAATATAAGTTATAAGAACTAGTTAGGAACAAATTTAAGCTAAGGCCGAGCTTTCATAATAAGTGTATGTCGCTTTTTGTGAGCTGGCAGCCCAAAGAAAAATCTGTCTACAATTTGCTATGCAAACCCTTCAACTTCTGAAAAGGAATTTCCTCTGGACCTGGTCTGGTGTCTTTTTTTCAAACATTTCTGGAAAAATTCAGTAGTCCTGTTTCCTGAGCTAACCTAACAACCCCGGTGAGAAATGAGAAGCCTAGCCAAATTGTTGTAGACTCATTGGCCAGTGAGCTCCAGGGATCCCCCGCCTCTGTGTCCCCTTGCTGTATTACAGGTGTGCACCCCCATGCCTGGGTTTCTACATGGGCGCTGGGGATCTGAACTCGGGGCCTCATGCTGTCTCAGCAGGCACTTCAGCCACTAAGCCACCACTGTAGTCTGAACACTTTAAAAAATATTGTTTCCTAATTGACAGGAATGGCTTAAAATGATACATGGGGTTCAAAGCAGGAAGCCTGAGAGACATTTCTGAGGTTGAAAGACTATAGTGGCCCCATGAGAGTAGATTTTTGTCTCTCATAGGAGAAGGAAAATTGGACACTGGCAGAGTAGGGTGTGACCACCTGCGCTTCACAGCAGAGAGAAGCTGGGTACATTGTCTGGACACTGTCACCTGGCGACCACAGCAACAGTCACAAATTTATCTGCATGGCTGCTCTGATGCAGAAGTTGGGTGAGTGTGAGCCATCCCTGGACACATGGAGCGCTAGAGAGAATGGTGCCAAATGAGGCCACACTCCTGTTCTAGCTTGGATTTCCAATAAACTAGTCTTAACTGGACACCATTTCTCATGTGTCTGAGTAGGGTTTCTCGTTCACAGCTCACGGTTGGGCTTCCGTGTGTGTGTTCAAAAAAACATTTGGGGAAGGCTTTGGCTGTACATGGCGGAGGCCCTGTTAGAAGGAAGGGAATGATGGGAGATATTCAGTTATTCAGTCTGACTATATGTATTATAAGTAACCATGTCAACAAAGCATAGCTGTCTGCACATAAAAAGGAAAACGTCACCAGAATGAGGAGAAAGAGCTCTGTCCAGTGTACAAGATTCATATCCAGGATGTGGGAGATAAGGGAGTTGGCTCAGCAGGTAAGAGCTCTGGCTGTGAAATCAAATTCCCAAGACTCACATCAAAGCTGGGCAGGGATGGCGGCTTAGGACAAAAAAAAAAGATGTATCCAAGATATGCTTATACATAAACTGCAACACTCAAACACCAAATGCCTTGAAGCATCCCATCAACATGTGGGCTAATAAAAAGGAGCCTTTGATGAGGGAAATCATAGTTTTGCCTAGAGTCCATCTTCTTAAAAGGAAAGGAAATAGGTTGTTGTAGTTTTAGTGTCCACCACTACCTTTCACCGGCCAGTCAGTGTTTTAGAAAAGCATCCTGATGCCAGACACTGTGGCTCTGCAGAAATCTGGAACATGTTAGGATATAGGAAAGCACATATATGTTAGGTGATAATAAACATGGAGGATAAAAATGAAGTAGTAGTAGAGTATGTGGGATTCTTGGAAGTCAGTTTTAACCAAGTGCTCAGAGAATGTCTCACAGAGGAGTGATGTTAGAGCCAATGCCTGAAGAGATGAAGGCCATCTAGGACAGGAGTCGATGGGCACTGTGGGGGCTGCATGCTCATGGCTTCTGTGTAGGAGGGATGGTGAGAGGAGGAGACGCGCTCAAAGGAACTGGGGAGGGGTTGATTGGCAGCTGCTGTGGGCCTCCTAAGCCACTGAAGGGCTGGGTTTTTGCTCTAGAAGAAATGGGAAGCCATTGATGGAGCCTACAAAGAGAGCAAGGCTTGCTTTTATCATATGTGGAAGGGTTACCATGGCTTCCCAGTGTTGTCGTCACCCTTCCCAGTGTTGTCGTCACCGGTTTGACATGGGGCCTCTTTGCTGTTTGTCACTGTGTCCTTCAAGGCAGTTGGCCCAGGAACATCCACAATGCTCCTGTCCCATCTCACTTTATTAAACTAACACTAGAATCACAGGTGTGGATATTAACTAACACTAGCCACATAGGTGTGCATATTTAACTAATACTAGAGTCACAGGTGTGCATATTAACTAACACTAGAATCACAGGTGTGCATATGTCCCAGCCTCCAGCTTTCACGAGAATTGTGGGGGCTTGAACTCAGGTTCTCACGCTTGCTGACACACAAGTCCTTTACCCCCGTAAGCATCTCCTCAGTCCATTCTGGATTCTCTATTGAGAACAATATGGAACAGGCAAAGAAGGAAGTAGACCAGTCAAGAGGCTTTTATAGCCACTCAGTGAGTGGTATAGACCATAATAGCAACACGAGTGGGAAGGGGACCCTGTTGTCTAGACAGAGCTAGCAATATTCACTCGTGATCCTGTTCTGGCATGTGATAAGGGCAACAGTCAATGACAATCCAAGATCTATGTTGGGGGAGGCTGTTTGTTTGTTCCCAGCTGCCGAGACCACAAAATAATCACTCAGAAACTATATTATTTGCAATACTGTTTGGCCAATAACTTAAGCGTATTTCTAGCTAGCTCTTACATCTAGAATTAACCCATTTCCGTTATTTTATGTTTTACCATGAGGCTCGTGACCTACTCGCAAGGTTCCAGCTCCGCCTACTCTCTCCCTCTCTAGCTGCTTGGAACTCCTGCCTTGCCCTATTCTGCTAAGTCACTGGCTGAAACACATTTATTCATTAACTAGTAAATTAACCAGTAAATGCGACACATAAACAGAAGGACTTCCCACAACAAATCTACATCCTGAGTCTCAAGACAAATATTGAACTGTCCAAATGTCAGAATTATTTGTCATTCTCATGATACTAAGGGATTTTAAAGAACCTCTCAATGTAGTTACTGACTCACAATATGTAGAGAGAGTTGTTTTACATATTGAAACCACTGAATTTATACCAGATGATACCAAATTGACTTCATTATTTATCCAGGTTCAAGATATAATCAGGAATAGGCTTTGTCCAATATACATATCACACATCTGATCCCATACTAGTCTGCCAGGTCCTCCAGCACAAGGCAATGCAGAAATTGATTGATTCTTGATTGGAAATGTGCTGAAGGCCTCAGAATTTAATTAAAAAGTCACATCAATGGCACAGGTTTAAAAAAGGAGTTTTCTATTACATGACAACAAGCTAAGGAGATTATATGGAGATGTCCTACTTGTTCTTTCTATAACCAAACACCACTACCTGAAGGAAGTAATCCAAAGGGTACTCAAAGGAATACAATATGGCAGATGAATGTAGAATTTGGAAAAATTAAAATATGTACACCACACCACTGACACCTATTCAGGTTTTCAATGGGCAACTGTTTTGAGTTTGGAAAAGTTTGATTCAGTTAATCACACATTTACTTGAAGTTATGGCTATGATGGGTATACCCACACAAATAAAGGCAAATAATGGTCCAGCATATGTCTCTAAGAAAATAAAAGTTTTTTGCTTATTATAATATAAAGCATATTATAGGTATACCACACAATCTTACAGGTCAGGCAGTTATAGAAAGAGCAAACTGAACTATAAAGGATATGTTAAACCAACAGAAAGGGGTGTAAAGTACTCTCAGAAATAGATTGCATAATTCTTTATTAACCTTGAATTTCTTAATGTAAATTAGAAAGGAACATCAACTGCTGAGAAACATTGGATAATAGAAAAAACTTCTGAATTAAATCTGTCAGTGTATTTCAAGGATGTGTTGACCTCAGAATGGAAACCAGGAGATGTGCTACATTGTGGAAGGGGTTTTCATTCTTGTTTCCACAGAAGAAGAAAAGTTATGGGTACCATCAAATTTAATGAAGATTCGGTTAAGAAAAGAGAAACCTCTTGATAAAGAGAAATGACAGCTCATCCACAGAGGTAACAATCCTACAGGTGGTAAAGAAACCTCATAAGGGTTGAAGCAGGGCTCTGTTCTTGTCTTTGAAAGGTAAATATTCATCTTCAAAAAGTCAAGAGACCTTGAACATCTGGATGCCTAGAGAAGAAAAGAATCTTCTTCAGAAAGAATCACCAAGCAAAGAGAAATCTGACTCATGATACCAATATCCTCTGTAGGGTAAGATATCAATACCTAAACACACATATAATAGTCTTCATTTAATAAAAATCAAAGCTGGCTTTGGAGTTGGACAGTGGCTATCCTTCTCTAAATCCAAGCATGTTGTTAAAAAAAAAAAAGTAAAGTTTCTGTCTCATATCAGGAGCTATCTGGTGTAGGACAGAAGGAAAAAAATCTAGGGACTACTATTTTACTTCTCCCCATACCTATTAATTGTCTCTATGGTACCTTTCTTTTAATATAAGTATATATGAATAATGTTTAAGATTTCCACATTGAACAATAAATTTTCCTCCAATAATCTTTGAAGTTTCCAGGAAGGAGATGGGGCTCCACAACAATGATTTCACCTGGTTGATATGTTGTCATTATGCTAATAGCATCACTTTAAGATCAGTTTTGGGTTATAAACTGCTCAAGACTAGCTGACATGGTGCACCTTCTTACAATGTTCTGGCCAGAACTTCAAATAAGAACTTCAGAAAAACCCTACTGACTACTCAGAGACTATTTGCAAGTATACCAGACAGTAACTTTGAGACTTAACTATCATTTTAGGGTTTTTTGTTTGTTTGTTTGTTTGTTTGTTTGTTTGTTTTGAGACAGGGTTTCTCTGTGGCTTTAGAACCTGTCCTGGAACTAGCTCTTGTAGGCCAGGCTGGTCTCGAACTCACAGAGATCCGCCTGCCTCTGCCTCCCGAGTGCTGGGATTAAAGGCATGTGCCACTACCGCCCAGCCTATCATTTTAGTTCTTACAGGATCCCATAGAAATAACATCACCCCCATCAGAGATGGAAGTAATTCTAGGAGACAACATCCCTCTCCTTTCAAAGTTTGTCCTCAGGGTTGGGGCATCTACTAGGGGTTGGTAATAAGTGGTATGTGGTTGAGGGTAGAAATGAAATAAGCTCAGAGATCTCTTTTGATAAAAAAGGGGGGATTGGATGGGATGGGATAATAGGTAGATTAGATTGTTACTTGTGAGCTATTATTTATAGACAATTTATATTGGTATAGATTCTTGTTTATTGATACAAATTCAAATTATATTTGTTATATTGAATATGCTCCTATTTCTGTTTACCTGTGCAAATATTTGTGCACCTATGCAAAGTTATTTTGTCATATTGTGTGCATGCATGTTTCTACCTCTGCTTAAGATATTTTGTATAATGATGCAATTTTAGGATATATTTATCATATTACACTATATATTTCTACCTTTGATCAAGATACTTATATATTTATTGTTTACATTTTGAGGTCATTGTCTTCATTCGCTGCACATTTGTTTAAAGATTGCTTAATATTTTAATATGAAGCTTTAGTCTTTAAGCTATATAGGTATTGAGAATTATAGGTCAATAGCCATCCATGTTTGTCATACTTATATTTAGACTAATCAGTTTCTTTAGGTGCATAGAGATTGTATTCTGCATAGATAGGTAATCTTCAAACATTTCAAGGAACTGTAGAATATGGCATTTAAATAATTTAGGATTCTGTTGATGTGAGACACAATTGCTCCTGACAGCACACTGATCTATTCCTGAGAGAACATTGGGCACCAAAGACATTCCACTTGGAGCTTGCTTTCTTCATGGCAAAACTGGCCTTTGGGCAAAGAATTGCCCCTGCCTTGACTGCTGACAAAATGCATGGTGTCCTGACTGGACAAGCAGGACACAAGCAAAAAGACTGTCAAATCTTGGCAAGACAGGGTAAGACATTTTTGAAAACTTTCCTGCCTCTGAAAATGGTCTGTCATCAGTTACTCTAGGCCTTAGCCAAAGTTGGTTACCCCAACATTGCAAATGAAACTTTGGGTGATTGCCCAGGTAGCCAATTGTCTCTGTCATTTCTTGCATCTTTTGGCAGTTATTTGATTGCACTTCATTTTTATTCAAGTAATATTATTTCCCTTCTCATGTCTTTGATGGAGTTGAAAACTAGATAGTCATAGTTAATTTCCTCTCATGACTTGGCCAAGCCATTTTTGAATATAAGTCTTAGGCTCCTTGGGATAGGATAACTATTGAAATATTTAACATATGTTCCTTGCTGGATGTTGTTCATGTTCATGTAAATCTAATTTTTATATATGTTTTTTGCCTTTTCTTTTCCCTGGACAATATTTGATATTTGTTATTATTGTATATAGTTTTGTATTAGGCTTAGAATCTCTTATTTAGACAAAAGGGGGAGGTGCCATGGGAACTTCTCCAGCCAATAGCTTTTAAGATACCAGCCCACTTTGGGTATGGTCTCATGTACTATAAATGCAGCTGAAAAGCATACAAGGGCCTCTTAGCTGCTGGATTTGCTTCTAGTTCCCAGCATACGCAGAGGACTTTGGATCATTACTGTTTCTGTGAGTTTATTCCCAGATAAATAAACCTTTGTTATACTCTATTTCAGGCTATTGTGAAACTCTTTTGTACACCAACACAAAGTATCCAATTTCCTATGGAATTTTCTCACAACCTTAGTTTTGGTTGATGCTACCCCATACTCTTTTCTTCTCCATCTTCTTGCTCTACCCCCAGTATCTATTCATATGTGTCTGCCTCTGCCTCCAGTAGACTCACACAAGAAGCAGCATATTAAGGGCAGGGTATCTGGAGTAAAAAGGAAACGAGAGCTGATTTGGAACTTACTATTAATTTCTTCTGTGCCCTTGCCCAAGCCATTTGCTTGCAGGAAAGTAGAAAACAGCAGTGTTCAGATCTCATACACTACCCGAGGCGTTTTCCCACCTTCTTTGCCTAGACATAGTCCTGATCCTGGGAACAGATGTTCTCTGTATAAATAGAACTGTGATGAGATCTTGAGGATGTTAAATTGCTTTGGAAGTGTAAGATTCCCCAACTTCTCCTGGACCAGCTTGTCTGCCTGGCAGCTCAGCAGGCTTGCTCTGTTCCATGTGCAGGAAAGTTGATGGACATACATCCTCCAAGGTCATGATGTCCTTGACCTGGCCCACTTCTCTGCTTGCTTAGATCTGCTGCTTTATAAGGAAGGTAAATCTTAACAAATAAAACTTTTTGAATTTTTTTTTTTGTTTTTTGGATTTTTCTTGTTTTGGTTTTTATTTTGGGGGTTTTATTTTTGTTTTTGTGATTGTTTTGTTTGTTTTGCTTGACTTTAGTTTTTTAGAGGGTTCTTTTAAGACAGGGTTTATCTTTGTAGTGGCCTTAGCTGTCCTGGAACTTGCTTTGTAGACCAGGCTGGTCTCAAACTAAAAGATCCTCCTGTCTCGGCCTCTTATGTGATACCACTGCCCAGCTGTTTTTTTTTATATATATATTTTTTGCTTGTTCATTTTGTTTTCTTTTTTTAATGAACATGAAGTTGGGTGATGTGGTAGTTTGAATGTAATTGGTCCCTACTAGAAGGTGTGGCTTTGTTGGAGTAGATGTGGCTTTGTTCAGGAAGTGTGTCATTGTGAGGGTAGACTTTGAAATCTCATATATGCTTAAACCATGCCCAGTGTCTCAGTTCACTTTCTGTTGCTTTCAGATCAAAGATGTAGAATTCCCAGCTCCTTCTACAGCACCATATTGGCCATGCACCACCATGTCCTTCATGATGATAATGAACTGTAAGCCACCCAATTAAATGTTTTCATTTATAAGAATTGCCATGGTCATTGTGTCTCTTCACAGAAATAGAAACCCTAACTAAGACAGATGGGTAGAGATTTGGGAAGGATCTGGCAGGAGTTAATGGAGGGGAAAACATGATCAAATATATTGTATGTGTCTTGGATTTCTGTTGCTGTGAAGAGACACCATGACCTTGGCAACTCTTATAAAGAAAAACATTTAATTGGGGCTGGCTTACAGTTTGAGAGATTTAGTGCATTGCCATTATGGCAGGAGCATGGCAGCATGTAGGCAGACATGGTATTGGAGGAGCTGAGAGCTCTACATCTTGATACGTAGACAACAGGAAGTGAACTGACACACTGGGTATAGCTTGAGCATATAGGACCTCAAAGCACCCCACCTAGTGACACACTTCCTCCAAGGACACCACACCTACCCCAGATAACAAATACTGGCCATTTGGGCTGTACAAGAACACAAAACAATTGATAACCCTTCAGATGTACCAACATCCCTGCCTTTAAAAGGGTTGATTGAAAAACCAATATGGGTTAAGCAATGACCCCTAGCTGAGGAAAAGTTACAGGCTTTAGAACAGCTGGTACAAGAGCAATTAGATGTTCGACATATAGAAGAATCTACCAGCCCTTGAAGTTCTCCTGTATTTGTTGTTAAGAAAAAAATCTGAAAAATGGAGAATGGTGACCAATCTTAGAGCTATCAACAAGGTTATTCAACCTATGGGCCCTCTGCAATCTGGAATTCCTCTTCCCTCTCTGTTACCAAAGGGATGGCCTCTCATAGTTATTGATTTAAAGGATTGTTTCTTCACTATACCTTTACAAGAAAAAGATAGAGAAAACTTTGCCTTCACGGTGCCTACTTATAATAATTCTCAGCCTACTAGGAGATACCAATGGACTATCCTCCCACAGGGAATGCTCAATAGCCTCACCCTGTGTCAATACTTTGTAAGTCAGCCATTGGAAATAATACATAAGCAATTTCCTAAGTCTATAATTTACCATTACATAGATGACATTTTGCTATCTGATTCAAACACTGATACTTTAAAAAGAATATTTAAAAAAGTAAAGATAGTTTTACCTAAATGGAGATTGCAGATTGCTCCTAAAAAAAATACAGAGAGGAGATTCTGTCAATTATCTAGGTTATAAAATAGGTTTACAAAAAACTAGGACATGAAAGGCACAAATTAGGAGAGACCAGTTATGGACTCTTAATGACTTTCAAAGATTGTTAGGAGACATTTCCAGCCTACAACCGGCTGTTGGGATAACACCTGATCTAATAATTCATTTAAACAAAACCTTAGATGGTGGTAAAGATTTAAATAGTCCCAGAGAATTAACAGCTAAAGTGAAAAAGGTTCTCTCTGACCCTGTTTAACCTTAAGATATGATTTAACTCTCTTTCCTAGTTCCTGAATTCTGTCCCAAGCCTTTAAAGCTGCTGTGCTACATAGGGACAAGGTGTGGTCATCATAAAGAGCTTAATCCTGAGGATCAGAGTAAAGTCCTTCACCTAGAATTTGATCTAGGGAAATCTCAATTTCTTTTGTTTTTTCTTGTTGTTCTAAATTTTTTGCTTTCTCTTTAAGAAAGCATCTTCAATGCAATTGTGACCCATTTTTAGTACTACTGATATTAACTAAGCCCAATTGTGAGGTGTGGCTTTGTTACTGAAAGCCCAGGTTTTGACCATATCCTTAACAAAGGATGAATGTAGTCCATAAGCCACAATTTCTTGTTTAATTTCTTTTAGATCAGTATGGGCTCCCATGTATATTCCTTGACAACCTTAGGGTATTTGGAGTTGGATACTTTTCTGATGTTATTACTGGAAAGGCAGGCAGAACTCTGGGGAAGCTATCCTGGAGAGTTTTACGTACTGACAAGGTTAAATTTTGCCTTTTTACCTTTTGCTCCTGTTCATCAAAGTCGATAATTTTCACAATCTTTTTAAATCTGTTTACCACTGCCTTTTGTAATGTCTGGACCTTCTGTCCAGTATTCTGCTCTAATGCCCTCATTGAGTATTACAAGGTCTGTCCAATAGAGATAATGTCTCATCCTTGGATATAATCTCCATGGCATGCATATTACCTTCCTGGAGAGACATTCTATCAGTCAATCTGTCATACCCCTTTGACAGAGTCCGATTAATACACTCAACAGTGCAAATTCTCTCAAATAATGTTTCAGTACCCACTGTTATGGACTGGGTTTTATGTGCCAAATCAGCTGTTTTCTTCTCCAGAGTGCTGAATCTCACTTTAAATGAATTACTTTTATATGTCAAATCAACTGTTTCCTCCTCCAGAGTGCTGAATCTCTCTTTAATAAATTACTATCAGTCTGTACCTTTTTCAAAAATATCTCAGTTGACCGAGTCTTATAAAGCAAAGTCCTAGTATCCTCCTTCATATGTGTCATCTCTTATTTGAAAAATTTGTTACCAGTCTGAACTACTTCTAAAAGCACCTCATTTGACTGAATTTTGTTATTTAAAGTGTTTGTATTCTCCTTAGCTGTATGACCTCCTTTACAAAAAGCTTTGAACCAGCCTGTACCATGGTTAAAAGTACCTCAGCTGACTGAAAATTGTTGGTTAAGGTGGTCATGTCCTTTTTCAGGTTTCCAACTTCTTTCCTAAGAAGTCTGGATTCAGTCTGTAAAGACTGCATCATTTTCCTATTGTCAAACCATATTTTTAAGAAAAAAAATATTGAGGACAAAACTAAGCCCTAGAAATAAGAATAGTGATGTAGAAGAGGCATCATATGTATCTTGTAAGACCTCACACATGGTGTAAGTGAAAAGGCTATTGAAACCTTGAACGGTTAGATTGTCTGACATATTGCCCCTTTTAAATCAGTAACTTATGGATTATATTTGGAATAATAAATCTCACCTCTGGTTTAATCAGCTGGAGTAGGTGCAATAACCATTACCTGCCAGTAGGTGTCATGGTGCACTTGAATCTACATGCTTGGTTTAGACCTGATTTTAAGTTAAATGCTGAAAAATATGCTTAAATCAAGAAGTTTTTTAGTATAAATCACAGACTGTGTGCTCTGTGAAGGTCTTTGGCTGTTCATCAGCCACATGAGACAGTCGGTAGAGGGAGGCGGGTCTCCTGCTCTGGCAGCGGTGGCAGAGCTGGGCTAGGCGTGGGCTCCTCGGCCTGTGTCCGCAGCAGTAGTGGCTATGCTGGATATGAGCTCCTTAGCCTTTTCCACCTTGGCCTCCCATGTCCCCGCACTGCCTGAGCTTCTGTGAGAGCAGAAAAAACTAGACCCCGAAATCAGCTGGTAGCGGCTAAACAGGGCCACTGTGTGGGAATTCTATGCCACTGCTGGCCAGATCCACCAAAGAATCAAGCAGTCCTGTGCCAAGTGTATGTTGTGCACCAAGTGAAACTGTTTGCTTGATTCTGGAAATAACCAGGCCAGCTTAAAGATAAAAATTATATTTTTAATTGTTATAAGGGGAAACTCACTCCACAAGAATGGGAAGTCCAAGTTCCACTGTGTCCGGTGGGAATTACCCAGAGAGAGTGCACACCTGGTCCATCCCAGTTTTCCTCCTGGGCTCCAGGTAGCCACACCTTAACTAGGTTCCACTTCTTAAAGGTGATTGGTTATCAGAGCTTCCCCCATCACATGAGCCTGTCCCTCAGGCATAGTCTGTGCTGTGTCTCCTGCAGTTTTCAGGTGTCTTGGGTCTTCTTTGCTCCCTACCCTGGGTTCCTACCTTGACAACATGTCCTTGCACAGTAGCCTTCTCTGCCCACAGGATTACTGTACTGGCACTTTAATAAGCACCTGCATTTCATTCAACACTGAGTGTTGCTCAGAGGAAAGATTAAAACACAGCTTTGTGTATAACAGTGTCCACACCTCCCTAGCCATGTGGTAATGTCGCATTCTGGAATTGTTGGAGAGGTTGGAATTTTGGGGCCACACACAAGTCATTTAGGTTCTTGTACCCTATTGCAGGATGTTTGATCACACTGTGAACTCCAAGATTGCATTATTTACTGGAAAAACCTATTTCTAGTTGTGGCATGGCTTAGACCTAGGACACATCTTTAATCCAAGAGCTTTCTGCTTGAATATTGTAAACAGGATTAAATAAAGTCAACCATAGGTCAAGAGGCAGAGCAAGCAACCAGTTGACAGAAAAACCACAGAGAGTAAGAGGGAGTCAGGAGGACAGATAGAGAGATGCACAGGAAATAGAAGGAAGTGACATTCAGTTTGAGTAGTTTTGTTTGAGATGGTGTAGGAGAAAGATCTTTCTAGGACACTGGCAGAGGAAAAGCAGCTGGATGCTTTCTCTGCCTCTCTGAGATAGCAGGTTTTCACCCCAGCATCTGGCTCCTGGGTCTTTATTGGTAAAATCAAATGCCTGAGATTTTGTTAAAAATAACAGTACCACCCCTTCCAGAGGCTATTTTGAATAACTTTATATTTTAAAAAACAGGGACTCATTATTTAGCCCAGCCATTCTGGAACTCAAGATCCTTCAGTCTCAGCCTCTTGGGTGCTGGAAATTATAGAATATATATATATATATATGCACGTGTGTGTGTATTGGAGTTCTACCTCAGTTTCTTTTCTTTTTTATTATTTATTTTTTAAAGACAATCTTTTCTCATTTTACATACCAATCCCAGTTCCCACTCCTTCCTCTCCTCCCTCTCCCCTGACCTTTCCCCCACCTCACCCCCATTCACTCCTCAGAGAGGGTAAGCCTTCCCATAGGTAGTCAACAAAGTCTGGCACATCACTTTAAGGCAGGAAGGACCAAGGCCCTCCCCACTATATCCAAGCTGAGCAAGGTGTCCCTCCATAGGAAATGGGCTCCAAAGAGTAAGTTCATGTACCAGGGATAAATTCTGTCCCCACTGCCATTGGCACCACAGACTGCCCAAACCACACAACTGTCACCCACATTCAGAGGGCCTACTTTGGTCCTATGCAGGTTCCCCTGCTGTCAGTCCAGAGTCAGTGAGCACCCACTAGCTCAGGTCAGCTGTTTCTGTGGGTATCCTCATTGTGGTCTTGACCCCTTGTTCATATTATTGCTCCTCCCTCTCTTTGACTGAACTCTGAGAGCTCAGCCCAGTGTTTAAGTGCTTCCATCACTTGCTGGCTGAAAGTTCGTGTTTGTCTTCCTGAGTCTGTGTTACCTCGCCCAGGATGGTTTGTTCTAGTTCCATCCATTTGCCTGCAAAAATTAGTATACAAATGATTAAAGGGCTGAGAAAGAAATCAGAGAAATATCAGCCTTTACAATAGCCACAAATAACATAAAATACCTTGGGGTAACACTAAGCAAAGAAGTAAAAGACTGTACAACAAGAACTTTAAGTCTTTAAAGAAAGAATTTGAAGAAGATATCAGAAAATGGAAAGATTGCCCATGCTCTTGGGTGGGTAGGATCAACATAATAAAAATGGCAAGCTTACCAAAAGCAATCTACAGATTCAATGCAATGACCCTCAAAATCCCCGCACAATTCTTCACAGACCTGAAAAAACAATACTCAACTTTATATGCAAAAACAAAAAACCCAGGAGAGCCAAAACAATCCTGTACAATAAAGGAACTTTTGGAAGCATCACCATCCCTGACTTCAAGCTCTATTATAGAGCTATGGTAATGAAAATAGTTTGTTATTGGCACAAAAACAGACAGGTAGACCAATGAAATTAAATTAAAGATCTGGATATCAACCCACACACCTATGAATACCTGATTTTTGATAAAAATGCTAAAATTTTAAAATGGAAAAAAAAATCTTCAACAAATGGTGCTGGCATAACATGTACAAGAAATAAAATAGATCCATATCTATCACCATGCACAAAACTTAAGTCCAAATGGATCAAGACCTCAGCATAAAACCAGCCACACTGAACCTGACAGAAGAGAAAGTGGGAAGTAGCCTAGAATGCATGGGCACAGGTGACCACTTCCTAAATATAACCCCAGTAGCACAGACACAGGGAGAAACAATAAATGGGACCTCTGAAACTGAGAAGCTTCTGTAAGGCAAAGGACACAGACAATAAGACAAAGCAGCAGCCTACAGAATGGGAAAAGATCTTCACCAACCCCACATTGGACAGAGGACTGATCTACAAAATATATAAAAGAATTCAAAAAACTAGACATCAAAATATCAAATAATCCAATTAAAAATGGGGTACAGTCCTAAACAGATAATTCTTAACAGAAGAATCTCAAATACCCAAAAGATACTTAAGGAGTTGCTTAACATTCTTAGCCGTAAGGAAAATGCAAATCGAAATGACTCTGAGATACCATCTTACACCTGTAAGAATGACTAAGATCAAAAACACGGATGACAGCTTATGCTGGAGAAGATGTGGAGTAAGGGGAACACTCCTCCATTGCTGGTGGGAGTGCAAACTTTTACAGTCACTTTGGAAATCATTGTGGCAGTTTATCAGAAAATTGGGACTCAATCTATGTCAAGGCCCAGCAATGCCACTCTTGGGCATACACCCAAAGGATGCACACTCATACCACAAGGATATTTGCTCAACTGTGTTCATAACAGCATTACTTCTAGTAGCTATAACCTAGAAACAGCGTAGATGCCCCTCAACTGAAAAATGGATAAAGAAAATGCGGTACATTTACATAATGGAGTACTACTCACTGGAAATTATAGTTTGACATCACCAAACCTAGCTTCTGAAAGCTTTTAAAGATATCTGTCGCCTATCTTCTGTTTTACTGGAATTATATTTGTGCCTATCCCTTAAAGGATGTCAGTCCATAGACTGTGGGCTTGTTTAAGAGTTAGAATAGCCCAAGGTGAGACTAAGTATCACTGGTCCTCACCTTAAGTCTCCTTGAAGGTACATCAGCAACCTTTATCTTTCTCTAGCATCCTAGCTCTGACTGTATGAATGGACTTAGAGGCTTACATAAGTGTGCTGCATAGTTTTATGTCAACTTGACACAGGCTACAGTCATCTGAGATGAGGAAACCTTGACTGAGAAGATGCTTCCGTAAGACAGGGCTAGAGGTAAACCTTTAGGACAATCTCTTAATTAGTGATTGAAGTGGACAAAGATCCCTGAAGGGATGAGGCTGGAACTGGCAAGTTCAGGGCTGAAAAGGAAGTTAGGAGCAGATGACAGAAAAACAGCAATGGCTTGTGCCATTTGCAGCATTCCCCTATGATGGAGACCGCAGGACCTACAAGGCAGGCCCACTGCACAGTGAAGCTGTCCCCTGCCCAGCTGAGCAGGGGACCCCAGAAGAGGCTGGGTTGCGGGAGGGCCTGTGGGAACTGGAGGCCTGGGGAAGAGGTTCTCTGGCAGGCAGTGTTCTGGGCTCTGGCTCTCCTCACTCCGCTAACCCTCCTTCCACAGCCCTCCAGAGAACTGGATGTGGAAGGGCACCATTGCTGGTGTGGCAGTGGCCGTCCTGCTACTGCTCGCGTTTGTTGTCCTTGTGGTCCTGCACCTCAGGAATGCTCGAGGAAGAGCCCAGAAAGGTGAGCCCATGTTGTTTGTTTTCCCATCAAGGGAACTGACCTGAAAAGCAAAGTGTCCAACTGGCTCCTTTCCTTCACAAGGTGGCAGACCTGGTGGTCATGAATGAAGGGGATGAGGTTGGGGGGGTCAGTTCCTCATAGCCTTAAGGTTGGCTTACCTACAGGCACCCCAACTCCCCACCCACTTGCCAGGATTTTGGATCATATACTTTTTCATCTCAATTTTTAAAATTATTTCATGTGTATGGTGCTTTGCTTGCACGTATTTCTAGGCACCATGTGCATGCCTGGTGCCTATCAGACCACCTGGAACTAGAGTTACAGAGAGTTGTCAACCACCGTGTGGGGCCTGGGAATTGATCCTGGGTTATCTTGAAGAGCAGCCACTGCTCCAAACTCCTGAGCCACCTCTCCAGTCCCTACTCTTTTCAACTTTGTGAGCATGGACTTGTTAAGTCTACAGAAAGAACTTCTCGTTAATGATACTGAAATGCATGTTTATATCATTTTAAAATTTTGTCTTTCTCAGTACGAGGAAGAAAGTCCAGAGACGTATGTAGGTCAAGAAATACAAAGGAGCAACTATGCAGAATGAACGAGTCAAAGGATTTAATGTCCAGCATGAAGATTATGGGTAAGAATAATATGTCATACCCTATATTTTGACCACATGAGTGGCTTATGACTGCTCTTGCCAAAGTAAGGATACGGGTGTGCTGTTAGGTTTTTCATTGTCAACTTGACACATGTAGAATCACATGGGAAGACAGTCTTAACAAAGAACTCTCTAAACCAGGTTAGTCCGTGAGCATGGTTGCAGCAGGAGGGGATTAGCATGATTGTTAACTGATGTGGTAAACCTACCATGCAGGCAGCACCATTCCCCAGGCAGGGGCTTGTAAACAGTGTAAGGAAGAAGTTAGCTGAGAGCAGGCAAGCAGGATGTGTGTCTTCTCTTTGTTCTTGGCTGTGGGTGTGGTTTGTCTAACTGCTTGAGTTCTTCTTTAAATGATGGACTGTAACTTGTAATTGTGAGCAAATGAGCCTTCCCTCTCCTGAGCTGCTTTTATGTCAGCTTGTCTTGGCAACAGTGATAGAAGCAGGCCAATTCATTGTTCTACATTATTAACCATATTATATATTCAGCATCATATAATATGTAATGCTGTGGGACAATGGTCTTTTACCCTGTCACTTGTATTATTTTTAATAAAACGCTGATTGGCCAATAGCCAGACAGGAAGTAGAGGCAGGGTGATGAGAACAGGAGAATTCTGGGAAGAGGAAAGGTCAGTAGAGGTCCAGATGTAGAGGACACAGATGACAATGCCTCGCTGATGAAAGGTACCAAGCCACGTGGCTAACACAGACAAAAATTATAGGTTAAGATGTAAGAATTAATTAATAAGAAGCCTGAGCTAATAGGCCAACCAGTTTATGATTAATGTAGACTTCTATGTATTTCTTCGGGACTGAAAGACTGCAGGATCTGGTGGGACAGAAACCTCTGTCAGCAACTGGTGCCCAACGTGTGGACAACTGCAGCCACGGAAAACCTGAGAGATCTTAGGAAATAATTCTAGACAACAAAATAACAGCATTAAGCTTGGCTTCTTGGTAGCAGCAGTTTCTTGGGTTAGCTCTCTTTGCTAGAGGAAAGTGCATTTCATTTAACAGAGGCTTCCTGACTCAGCTTTAGCTGCAAAACGTTGTAACTGTTTTAAGAGGCCCTGCCACCAAACTCTTAAATGGTGTTTATGAATTGCTAACAGCATTATTCTTGGTGGTGTCAGGGACCTTGACATTCCATAGAGCAATAAACACGGCACCAGCCAGTACCTATGCCTTGATGCTAGGCTCTCAGAAAGCAAGCAATGGGTTGGATCCAGCCATCAAAGCCACTGCTTTAATCCTAACCATATTGTTTAGCAAATTAAAGATTCATGTGGTCAGAAAAAGAGAGATATACAGTAAAGATAGATTCAGATGAAGAAAACCTCTAAATGGTTTACAGTGTGTTTAAAAATATATATAGGCTTTTGAGAAAAAAAAAGAATAAAGATAAAGTCCTTAAAATAAAAAAGAAAGAAAGAGAGTAGTTGGGTGTGGTGGCACACACCTTTAATCCCAACACTTGGGAGGCAGAGGCAGGCAGGGCTCTGTGAATTCAAGGACAGCCTGGTCTACAAAATGAGTTCCAAGACAGCCAAAGATACACAGATAAATCATGTCTAAAAAGGCCAAAATTAAAAATAAACATAAAAGAAATGAGTTTAAAATAAAGCCACGTAAAGATGAAAAGTACACAGAGAGTCTGGATAGTGTATATTATTGTGTTGTCTTTAAATTGTTTGATGGCTGAGAAAGGAGCAAAAGCTGCTAAAAGATATTTGATTATAAATACCACTGGATTAATCTAACATATATATTTTGGAAATGCCTTGACTTCAAAATTGAAGTCAAAAGGTATGTTACTTTGGAGAAGAGGTTTTGCTTTTGTTTCCACAGGAAATGAGAGGCTGTGGACTCATTCTTCACTAAGAAAAATCAGGTTTGATCAAGGAAAGACCCCCTGAAGAATCTCCAATAGGAGCAGATGGTCCAGATGATTCAACATTTCAGAGGACTTCTGTTGGAGTTTCCTCTGAGTTCTGCATCCAGAACAGTTTCAAGACTGCTGGCTGAGGTGATCAAGCCTCACAGAATTTTCTAGTCAGGACTTGACCATAATCTTAAATTTTCTTTAGGGATTATCAGTGCCCCCAACCAGCAGGAAGTAGCCTGGAAAAATATGCCCACATTTCCCCCAAATTGATTATGGATATTTATCTTTGTTTAGAGTGTTGGTTACAAGATGTTATGAATACGGTCTGGACAAAAAGCTAAACAAAGGATATTAAATTCAGAGTTTTTGTTTTTTTTAAAGGGGGGGAAGTGCTATAGGACAATTGTCTTTCATCTTGCCACTTGTATTATTTATAATAAAATGCTGATTGGCCAATAGCCAGACAGAAGGTAGAGGTGGGGTGACGAGAACAGGAGGATTCTGGGAAGAGGAAAGCTCAGTCTGTAGTCGTCACCCAGACACAGAGGACGCAGACGAGAATATCTCACTGATGAAAGGCACCAAGCCACGTGGCTAAGGCAGACAAGAATTATGGGTTAAGATGTAAGAATTAATTAACAAGAAGCCTGAGCTAATAGGCCAACCAGTTTATGATTAATGTAGACCTCTGTGTATTTCTTTGGAACTGAAAGACAGCAAGACCTGGTGGGACAGAAACCTCTGTCAAAAATGTAATATATATTATTACATAAACATATTTCAAAGTATACACAATAATGTTTTCCCTTTGTGGTACTGAGAAAAGAACCAAGGCCCCAGGCATGTTAAACACACCCTCTACCATTGAACTATGCCCTTAGTAAACATTGAGGGGCTTGGGTATGGCTCAGTTGGTAAAGTGTTTGCTGTGTAAACATGAGGACCTGAATTCGACATCCAGCACCTGTATAGAAATCGGAGCACACACTTGAACTCCTAGCCTTGGCAAGGTGGAGACGGGCTCACCAGCTTCACCGCCAGTTTCCCCAAAAGCAAGCGCAGGTCCCAGTGAGAGACTGTCTCCAAAACAATGTGCACAGCTCCTGAGGAACAGCACCCAGGGTTCTCCTCTGGCTTCTGTACACATGTGCACACACTTACACACATGCCCATGAACATGTACCATTCACACTTACATACTTACACCCCCAAAAGTGAATGTGGTACAAAGGGAAAATTGTTTTCCCTCAGGATTTTTATTTTTTAGGTTTTTTTTTTCCAGACAGGGATTCTCTGTGTAGTGCAAGATAACTCACTTTGTAGACCGGGCTGGCCTCAGATGTAGATATCTGCCTGCCTCTTCGTTCTGTGTGCCAGGATTAAAGACATGTGACACCTTGCTCATATTCTCCCTCCGTCTTCTCTTCAACTGGACCTTGGGAGCTCAGTCCACTGCTCCGATGTGAGTCTTTGTCTATTCTATGGTGATATTCAATAGCCTGGATGTAGGGGGGAGGGCCTTGGACTTCCCACAGGGCAGGATGCCTTGCCTTCTCTTAGGACTGGAGTCAGGGAGGGTGTGTGTGGGAGTGGGAGGGAAGTGGGAGGAGGGGAGAAAGTGGGAATTTTGATTGGTATTATTTATAAAGTAATTTAAAAAAGAGGAAAAAAAAGACGGAACACCACCACACCCAGCTCTCTTCCGGTTCGTGAAGGACTTGTCAGTCTTGCAAGTTTTGGGTTTTAGCACTAATCCCACATGAACTCCGTGGCCTTCAGCTGACTTCTGCATCCTTTGCTGCTTTGTTGTGTCCTCCGTGCACACATATTTTCTCCACATGCCCTCCAGATAGTTCTGGGACAACAGGTTCGCCTGTGCAAGTG